>JNEU01000764.1:0-217382 GCA_000697475.1 Lichtheimia corymbifera B2541
ATAAAAAAAAAAAAAAAAAAAAAAAAAGAAAAAAAAAAAAAAAAAAAAAAAAAAAAAAAAAAAAAAAAAAAAAAAAAAAAAAAAAAAAAAAAAAAAAAAAGAAATGAGGATCATATACAAAGTGGGAGGATGATAGCGCATATATAGGTGATGCGTGCGAGTGTATGAGCACGTAAGAAGAGCAATGTAGTGTAGTGGTAGTAGTAATAGGAGGGGCGGTTGATTCGTTCTAGTGGAGGTAGTAGTAGTAGTAGCAGAGATGAAGAAAGGACGAGGGAAGAGGCATCATGGAAAACGAGGGTATGGGACAAATGTATACACACCACACAAAATACAAAGATTTTGTGTTAAGAAGGGGATATGAGATACAACAGGGAATATGTATAAGAACACAGCAAAAGGATAACAGATATATGATGTTGGTTGTTTGGCAAGAATGGGTATATATCATCATGCTGCTGCTGATAGTAGCCGCAGACCTTGTTGTGTTGTTCATCTTCTGGCATAACGGCACCAGAATTCATGGCTAATGAAATAATATAAATTGCATGTCAATAAATGAATTGCTGTTTTTGTCATGTCAATCACTCTTACCTGAAGCGAGAAACATCAACGCCGCAACAGTGGCAGAATCCATAATAATAGGCAGCTGGGACCGAGGAGTTGGTGGTGTTGTTGACGAGCGAAGCGTTCATGGTGTGATTGCAAGCCATTGCTGTTATTGTTGTAAAAGAGCTGAAAGAAATAAAATACAAAGAAATGGGTTGTTGTTGTGGGGTAGAGGGAAAGGGGGAAGGCTGTCAAACATCGTGGCTTTATATATATTTTTGATTCTGTCATCCACGTCGCGTTGTTAATAACATCATCAATATCATCATCATTGCACACGATGCGGGGTGATATGGTGAGGTGGCGGGGGGACATACACAGGGTGCATAACACCACACACACAAAGAAAAAAATGGGGGTGAAAGACAAATGTGTCGCAACCATACATAACAAACCCTTTTCCCCGTACTAACTTTACTCCCTATTTAGCTTAATGTAGGCTTAAAAGAACAAACAAATGGTGTTTTGGGGGAGGATAGAGAATAAGAGAGAAATAAAGGGGGTCTTCACTCCGATATGTAAGAATGCGTCATATGCCTTTATTACTAGTAGAATAGAGAGCTTTCAAAAGTTCCTCATCTTTTTGCTTCCGCTGACGATCCACTTGCTCTGCTCCGCCTGTTCGTTTAAGTTTCTTTGCATCCACAAAGGCAGTCAGCTCTTTTTCAAAGTCATCGATACGATTGGCAAGCTCACGTGCCCTCATCTTCTCTGCTTGCTCCATGGCTTTGACACGTTTCGTGTGGTCGACATCGATGGTAGTGACCTGTTTTAGTACGCTTGCCATGTCCCCTGGTTCTCCTCCTCCGTAATGAATACTGCTGCTGGTGTTATTGTTGCTACCATCACCACCGATCGATAATGCAGGAAACATGGATCTGACAGAGGATGATGATGCTGCATTCCCCCCACCATTATCACGCTGACGTGTTTGAATCTCATGCACCTTTTGAAGTTGCTTCAATACTTGCACCAGATCAGCATGGTCATCTCGTAAATCCAAAACAAGGGCTTCTTGCTCTTTGAGAAATTGCTGCTCGTGAACAACATTCTGTAGCTCTTGTTCCCATACCAACTTCCAAATGGGTTTGGCCTTTTTGAGCAGTTGACAAAACGCGTCAATTTCCTTGTCCAAATCAGCCACTTCTTGCTCACAATGTTCCAACTGTGTCGTTGACGGTCGACAGCGTCGTTGCGTTACATCCAGTTTGAGCTGATCAATGGTATCCTGAAGATCCTGTAACCGTGTTGTAATCTGGGTGGCTGTAGATTCGGAACGATCCTTTGTTTCCTGCAGGTAGTGTCGGCGGTGTTTGTCTCCTTCTCCGCAAACCCCTTCCGCATTGGTGTCACCCGATGATGATGATGATGCCGATGTTTGCCCGCCCAAAAGCATTTGTCGTTGCCTGTTGCAATACTCGTATGCTTTTCCTCGCATATCATCCAACATTGCTTTTGTTTCGCACTGGAACTCAGAAGCAATCTGACGCAATATTCCCAAATCTTGACGCAGCTCTAGAATGGCACCCTGGTGGTGTTGCAGCATCCGATGATCGACGTTGGCTGTCATTGTCGGATTATGCTTCTTTTTGATTGTTGTTGCCATGTCAACAGACGTATTTTCATTATCCGATCCACTCTGTAACGTCTTTTGGATTGTCTCAAGTTTATCCATCATCACCTGATACCACCCAGGTGGCTGCTGCTGTTGTTGTCCTCCTCCAATGTCCTCTATTGTACTATACATAGTTAGCTGGGCTGGGTCTCTTTCTCTCTTTTTGTATTATACTTGCATGCCTTTTGATGATTGAAGCAGGAGTAAGCAATGGGGTACAATATCTTGAATGTCTTCGAGTTCATAAAAGATGCCACTGGTCGGATCACGGATATGGATGATGCGGGTGTCAGGTACCATGGAGTCATCAAACTTATCGAGGAACAACTGGCGGAGCATGTCCATAGTCATGGGTTGTTGTTGATGGTCATTTTGTTGAATTTTGGCCTTTTTGATTCTATCATGTATCTGCAAATAGATCACAATGCCGTTGTTGTCGCCTAAATAAAATCGGTTTGCATTAGAAGGATCTCCATTCGAATGTTTATCACCGAGAGCTGTAAGAAAAAGCGCGCGCTTTCCCATGAACCCCCTGAATATGATAAGAAAGAAAGGGAGAGTTACTTGCTTTTTTGCTTATTGCTATCAGACAACCCCACGTCATGATGCTGATTTCTGGTCACAGGATGTCGACGTGGTGGTGGTGCAATGGATGGTGATGGTGATGGTGAAGAAGAAGTGATACTTTGGTCACTGGTTGTTGTTGCTACTGCTGCACCTTCCAAATTGGCATCACTTTGGTAGCTATGGTGATGTTGTTGTTGTTGTTGTTGTTGTTGGGCAGTACGACGCACTGAAGAACGATGAGCCAAGTCGTCTTGTTGTTTCAAGGCAGTGAGAGCTTCACGTGTACTTGGGTCGTCCATATCAAAATCAGAAGCACTGGATGATAGCAATGTTCGTTCAGCACCACCACCACTAGGATTATTGTTACGGATAGTTCCAGCACGACGAGGAAGGCGTTGTGGTGCTTCGTGTCGCAGCTGTGCTTGTTTCTGTTTCAGAGCATGTAATAGCTGCAGGATCGTCTCACGGATAGCGGGAAGATGCTGCTCCAATGTGGCTGTGGATGGCGGTCCTGCCAAAGCTGCTTCAAGACATGCATGCAGTTCGCTTGGTACATGAGCTGCTTCACTAAAATAGATCAGCAATGACGTTAATATGCTTCTTCAAAGGACCAAAGAACATCATTCGCCCATACCCCCCAACAATACCATTATCTTCCGCGTAATACTTACTCAATTGACACGTGCATTGATGCAAACGCTTGGCGTGCATGATCAAAATCCTCTTGCAGAGTTCGATACACTTCCATCACTTGCTCGGCACTCGCGGTTTGATTTGACCACCCAGTCAACACTTGCAATATATTCTTGGTCGATGAAAGGAGTTGTGTCACCGTCCATTCAATCGTGGCCTGCAATTGCTGTTGCATTACAAGACGTTATGCACATGCAATGGACTTGGATTTAGAAATCGCTTACATTCAGACTTGTGCTGCTGCTACTTCTACTCGTTGTTCTTGCTTCTTGCTGTGGCGATGCAGGTGTCTGCTGTGGCGGGGGCGGAGGAGGCGGCGGTTGTGTTGGTGCAACATGATCATCATGCAGCGTAGACCCAAACGAGACAATGGTCGCTTTCTGCTGTTCTAATTCTTGATCCATTGGATAACAAGGCCATAAAACCACGCAATAGAAAAGAAGAGAATGAAAAGAGATAAATCCCAACTGACTACATTCTTGTAACCCCAAAAACGTAAATCGCTCTCTCTCCCTCATTCACTTGCCTCCTTGATATAAAATACTTTTATTATCCCACCATCATTTATTGTCTATGAATGAATTACACTAAATGTTACAGATGATTCAAGCGTCGAATTGCAACGATTATAAGGAGCTATATAGAGACATGATTAACTTTCCATTACTATCACTCTACTGTATTCCCCCAAAAAATCTTACGTCGTCCATTATTTGAGCATGGATGATTAGCACTGCATGGGAGTTCACATAACCAGCAATTAGCAAGTCGGTCCCATGTAATGGTGACATGCATGATAAATAATTACTTACAGGCCTGTGACAAGCATAGTATATGAACCATTTGGCATATTGTATGGTATTTCCCATTCATCATGTGCTGATCGTGGACCATCTCCAGTGCGCACCCATGTTGCGTTAGGAAACACTGATACCACTTTCTTGCTATCAGCCTCGGCAATGGATACAGCCGCCGAGTTTAATGATGCCATCCCATTGAATCGTACTACGTATATTGATCACGGTTATATATCCCTTGAAGAAGAAAGATCATATTCAGAGAATACCAACCTCGATATCGGATGTCAATAGTTGCACCTGCGTGGAAGGCAGCTCCATTAGGAGGTTCATCAATAATGATTTGATCACCGAGCACGACGACAATGCTTGAACCACCAAGGATTGCTAGTAGTAGCCATAAAGGATGAAAAAGATTGAAGCACAGCATAGTATGTAGTTGATTCTTGAAGGAAAAAAGAAAAGAAAAGGTTGGATAAAGACCCTGGGTCTACGAAAGGGTATTGTTGATTGATAATGCTTGTTGGCAAACGATCCGCATGTCTTATATATATATATATATACCATTTCCCTCGATAGCCATTGTGCTATATATCACTCTTTGATCGCATTCTACTTACACAATGATACAATACGCCCTATTTTAACATCCAATTTATCAGGAGGAGGGTAGTCATTGTCGTAAGCGCGTTACTATTATACATTCATCAAAGCCGGTGTGTGGCATGCAATATAGCTACAAATAGAGAAGCCGATATCTGCACTATGCGGCGTGCATGGTACAATGAATTCGAATTCCCATAACAGAAAAAAGGAGGCACACAAAAAAAGCAATCAATTCTTGTGGCCCCCATTGATTGTTACTTGTCATCTTATTATATCAAACGTACGTGTTGGTCATCATCATTGAAGTCATTTGCCGGCTGTAGCAGCAGGTTTTGATTTGCGTTCAACCGTCAAGATTAAGTATACGACATGTATAGTTGGCCATGTGGCTCTACCTTTAACGTACTTCAGTTACTGTTATAAAACATATCAACTTTAATAATTTTAGCGTCATCATCAATTGCTGCCCTCCTTGATAACGACGGAATGACGGACCAGCAACTAAAGCGAACAAATATTATGGATGTTGCGCCCGTATGTACCATGCTCATAAAAATGCTGATGCAGAACAACAATGAAACATCGAACGTAGCTTGATCAGGCATATATTCTCGTGAGTCAAATGGCGTGCAAGTGGATTAGGATAGATCAATCATTTACTTTGAAATGAGCTGTCACTGCAAACTTTCATTCTTCCCATCCACATACATGTCTCCTGCTCTACATACGCACTGGCTAAAAAAAGCAATTGATAGAGAGCAAGGGGTAATGGATTTGTGTCACAGTCATGCATCAACACCTTTGGCGGTCTCAAGCATCACCTGGTAATTAAATCAACTAACGGCATATTTATCTCATTATGGCATAAGCTATCAAAACAATCGTGTCCATACACAACCCAAGAGCTCAATTTCCAGAACCAATCCACTTTTATATACGTTGCCAAACACATGGTAGAAGGATGAAATGAGTTGATTGTAGTTTCGAATAAGTTTATTCTCCAAAGACGATGGAAATAGCTTATTTCTTCTACAAAATGCGCAATGCCATGTGAGATACCTTATCATAACATCCTCATTCATATTCAATATTACCTTGTTGGCCTCCTCTTCGGCCTTATCACGAGCACGCTTCTCGCGAGCACCAAGAGTGCGGGCAGCAGAGCGAGCGTAACGAAGCTTCATGTAGGCGTTGACCTTCTTCTCATCAGCAGAGATGGCACGAGCTTCAGGGGCAGTAGCAACTTGCTCAACAGGGAGGATAGCACCACGAAGTTGAACAGCAGAGGCAACAGCAGCAGCCTATGATACCAACGATGAGCCATTTGCAGATAGAATAATAACAAGTGATATACTTACATCAGAGTCACCCTTCTTGGGGCTGGAAGCCTTGCGGGGGAAGACAATGAGCTTAGCCTTGTAAGCCTTAAGACGTTGAACGTTCAATTCAAGGGACTCTTGGGAGTGGTTGCGGCGACGGTGGTCGACAGCAATACCAATGGAGCGAGCTTCCTTGCGGTTGATACCAGCTTCCTAGAAATGACGATAACAAAAAAATTGAGTATACATGGACATATATCACTCATCCATACATACCTTGATTTCTTCAAGAGTGAAACCACGGCCAACACGGAGACGCATGTTGTAACGTTGAGTGGGGCAGCGGACAGCAGGACGCAAAAGACCGTCAACAGGACGAGGGGCAATGCGAGCAGCCTTTTGGATACGTGCAACACGGCGAGATTTCTTGCGGCCGGGCTGATCGAACCACGTCTTCACGCGACGCTGCCAATCCTTACGGAAGTGCTGGTTGGGCAACTGGTTGTTGTGCTTCAAGACCATTGTCTAAATGTCGTTCAATTGGAAAATGGAATGTGTCGCCAAGTGGGCAAGAACCGAAAGTGGATAAAGAAAAAAAAAAGATGTCAAAATCAGTAAGTTGATCCAATCCATTCATTTTTAATCCATCCATAACGCTCATCATTCATCCATCATCACATTCATGAATAGATGGATGATGATATACGATTGATGGATGATTCATGTGTCGTGGATACGTACGGGTGACCAGTATGGAGAAAGAGGAGGCTCAACTACAGGCTGCCTGTGGAGTGTCAAGTCGGCCACTGCTGCTCGCTGCTCACGGAGATTCAAATGCTCTCAATCCTATTGTCGGCAACCTAGCAACCATTCCTACATCAATATTACTAGTAATAAAAAGCTATCTTACAACATCTTTTGAAAGTCTATGTCTAATCATAAAAAAGAAGGAGAGTTATACTATCAATGTAGCCTTTGTTTAAAACACAATGAATCAATCAGACCTTTCTCTTCCTCGCTTTTTCCTTTATCACAGCATAATGTACACCCACACACAACGACTTCAACTTAGGAATAAAGAAGGTTTCTTATAGTGTAGGCAACAGCCTCGTATTTGTTAAAGTAACCCTTTAATCCAATATCATTCACAAGAAATCGGCTACAGGCACAACGAGTTGGTCCAGTGGGGGGAATACATCAATTTGAAAAATCTCTATCCTTCGGGAGTACATTGTGCAAAGGTGGATGAATGTACTTGATGCATGGTGACCATATATATGCATAACATGTCAAATGGAGTTGGATCATGATAGTCCTACACGATTTGCAAGTTCCACAAACGATCATGAGAACAACTGCCATGCAATCTCCTTAGAGTAGGATAGTTGGATGTACCAATCACTCCAAGATGATAGCGTCAAGGTCAAATAGAAAATGGATGCACTCTTTTAGCACGCATGGTATACACACATACCCTTCCATCCCCATTATCAACAATATCCAGATCCATATCCATAGACATTCGTTTGTATTGAGAGCAAGTTGCTACTACACGTAAATAAAGCTGCTACTATAGAACGAGTATCTGCTGTCCACATGAAAAGGCTGGAAGACAAGTTGCTGCAAGTAGCTTGAGACAATGGAGCAAAGACCTTGCTAATGGCAGGGGCTGTTACGTTTGGTCCCGGCAGAGGGGGGTGCAAGAGGGGGTGTTGCAGTAGAGTGACAAGGCTGTGAACGCTGTTTGAGACAATGGAGTAAAGACAATACTAATAGCAACTGCTCGAGTGAATGCTGTTACGATTGACCGTGGTAAAGGAGCGTGCAAGAGAGTGTGTAGTGTCAAGCGAGGCGTGTGTTGTAGTAGGCAGTGTCCACGCCATGGACTTGCCATTCAGTCAAAGACAATCTGATCAAGGCAGTTGCAGGATCGACATGGTGGGATGAAGCAGGACAATCGTTCGCAGGTGGTAGTTGTACTTGAATGCATCAACAGTTGGGAATGGGAAGAAGAGCGAAGAGGGAAGAAGAGGGAAGTGGAAGAGGTGGAAATTAAATCTGTCAGGCAGTCAGACATATCCATATACACTGATATTAATATATGATATTGGGATTGCCTGTTTCGAATCTCAAACTTCCACACAATATGCTCTAGAACACGCTGAACAACTTTGTCTTAAAAAAGAACCCACACTTCATTTGAAAATTTCGAAAAGGAGAGCATAATGTGGGGTTGACTATGACGGATGGAAATTGGGAAAGCGCCGGATTTATGAAAAGGTCAATTAGTATGTAGTTTGTTGGGATTCCCTCTCTCGCACTTGAAACTTTGGTCAGAAGGTTCTCTGGGGCATGCTGATCGACTCTATTCATTTAAAAACCGCATGGTCCATTATGAACATTTTGAATGCCGGCCAGCCCAAATGTAAGAGAAAAGTAGGGTCGGCGCTCCTGTTCCTCGAGATTGCCCACCTTGAACCTGAAACTTTCACACAACACTCTTTCAACCTCGCCGAGCAATTTCGTTCCCATAAAGACCCCAGAGTTCATTATGAAAACATTGAATGTGGGAGAGACGACGAATGGATGGTAAGATAAACAGGGTGTACGGCCGTGCGCGCCGATATTGCTCTTCGGGACGTCGAAACTTGGTCAGGAGGTGCACTCGGTCATGCTGATCAACACGTTCTCATAAAGCCTCTACACATCATTATGGAGATTTGGAGAAACAGGCATCTTCATGTTTTACCTATGCTGTAAGTGTGATGCCATAGGAAAGGTGGTGTTTGTTCATTGTCAAGTAGCTTGACCCTGATAGAGCGGAAGATGCAGACGGACTTCTTTGTGCAGCACAGCTCACTTGCATGATACTTCACAATGAGCAAACACCACTTATCACATAGCATCATGGTTACATCATATGTAAAAACACAAAGGTGACTGTATCTCTACTTTACAATGAAACGTGGGGTCATTCATAGAACAATATTGCTCGGCTGGGTGTAGCGCACCTTGGGTGCAAGTTTCACGATCAGGCTTGTCGATCCTAGATTTCGCAATGTCACCACCAGCCAAAGTGGATCGTGGGTCAACCTCTTGAATTTTTTTTAACTTTGGCTGGTGGTGACATTGGGTGAATCTGAGATCGGCCACGACGATCGTGAAACTTCTACACAAGGTGCGCTTCAACCCGACGAGCAACTTTGTTCTATTAAAGACCCCACGTTTCATTGTGAAGTTTAGAGATACAGACACCTTTATGTTTTACATATGCTGTAAGCGTGATGCTCTATGGAGAGTGGTGTTTGTTCATTGTCGACTGCTTCACTTATACTAGAACCAAAGAGGTAAAGTACTCGTTTGTACGATTAAGAACAGAGGGCGGGGCTTGGAGAGTCATTCTTATTGGTGGAGACTGCATAATGGTTCCTGCCCCTATAGCAAGGTCTGTGTATGATAGAACGTATGGAACCATGGTGTGGTTTACAAGCCAAAATAATCAGTGAATCCGAGAGTATTGACGTAAAAAGAATGACAAGGGCGATGACATTGATTGTCCCCACGGATCTTACTTATAAGAGCTCATACATACAAAATAACGCACGCTGGAAGTTGTCATACGTAAGCATATGTATGTGCTCGAGTCATAGAGTATCAAAGCTCACTCTTTCTTGAACGTAATCACTTAAGCTTACAACGGATCAAACTTCTGTAACAAGCGTTATTGTTTGGTACCATTGCTAGGGGTTTATTATCTTTGAAAATACAAGCGTCTATTTATCCGACATATGTACAATTCCACTGCCTATCGTCGATCAGCATATCAACAAGGAAGCTTTAATGAATGTAATGTGATAAAAACAACAAAAGCGTCTCGATACAATGATGTAGATTATTCCGACCTTCTAATTTCTATCCTGCCTTTCATTCTGGAAACTAGCCAAGTGGATCACATACAGTCGGTGGGTATCATTATCGTTGCGTTATTGAATCCTTGGTTGCTGCCGTCGTAAACATCTTCATCCAGGATTGCAAACTAGCTGCTGTGCGTGCCTTGGTTCCTATATCCAATATCATCCTTGGCGGCAAACTGACTTTCGTCGAAGATACAAGCCGTCTCATCCATGTCACCCAATCTATCATCATCCTCAGCCGCATCCACGTAACATGATCCATCCTTCCTGCTGACGACGTGCCGAGTAATCGAACCGACATTTCATGACCATCCACCACTGTGCTTGATTGAATCCATCATTCATAACCAATGCAAGTCTAATACATCGATACAAAGAACACATGCGATCGCTTGCTGACATGCTTCCTTTTCCATCCGGCTGTTGGTCAATCACTTGCTTGTTCACTTTCTATCGCAGCTCATTCAGGTGAAGAATGCTTGTATTGCGCAGTAGTAATAGTTGATGGTAGAAATGGAATCACCCATAGGGATCCACATGTATTGAAACACGTTGCTACACTTAAATAAAACTGCTTCTGTACAACGGCTATCTGCTGTTCACATATAAAAGCCTGCAAGGCATGTTGCTGCAAGTAAAGAACGCTGCTTGATATAATGGTGTAAAGGGCACGCTAATAGCAACTGCTGGAATGAACGCTGTTACGATTGGTTGTGGCGAATGAGAGTGCAAGAGAGCGTGCAGTATACGCATATGTTATAGTCGAGTGACAAGAAGGCTGTGTATACGCCATGCAGTTGCCTTTCAGTTAAAGACAATCAGATCAAGGCAATCGTAGGGTTCACATGATGGGTTGAAGCAGAACAATCGTTCGCAGGTGGTGATTGTGCCTGAATGGGGCAGCGGTTGAGAATGGGGGAAAGAGAAAACAAGGAGGAGTGGAAGAGCTGGAAATTTAAGTGAGTTGAACTGATGTTGGATGATACTTCTTTGTTTGAGCGTAACTCTGTCAAATCCTCTCGGATCAGAAAAGTTGAATGATGGAAGTGTTGGTCTGCAGCAGAGGAATCGTTCGTATGCAGTGAATTGGGTAAAAATGGTGAATGGGAGGAATGGGCTATTAGCTGGTAGTTTACGTATAATCAAATCAACTTGATTTGGATGATTTGGATGATATTTCTTTGTTTGAGCGTAATTCATCCAAATCCCTTCGGATCAAGAAAGCTCAAGTATGGGAATGATGGTCTGCAGCAGGAGAATCGATCATATGCAGTGGATTGGGTAAAAATGGTGAATAGGGTGAATGGGCTATTAGCTGGTAGTTTACGAATAATCAAATCAAAATAATTTTTCTGATTTGGATGATATTTCTTTGTTTGAGCGTTACTCAGTCAAATCCCCTCGGATCAAGAAAGTTTAATGATGGAAATGTTGGGCTGGAGCAGGAGAATCGTTCACGTGCAGTGATTGGGCGACAGTTAGGAATGGGCGGAATGGGCTATTAGCTGGCAGTTTATGAACTTGAAATCTACTTATCATACATTGATTTGTTCGCTGCTGTGAACATTGTTTCAGGGCAGTTTATTACAGGGGACAGCCTAAAGCAAAGGGGTGCAGGTTCTTGTAACGACGAATAATACTACAGCGGTGTAAATGGGGTTGCACAAACGTGGAAGTTTATTGTAAGATCGTTACTGCATTGGTAGTGTTGAGCCATTCAACGAGCAATCAAAGGTTTACAAGCGAAGCAAGCAACCTGGGTAGGCCACTAGTCTAATAATTATGCAATCCTGCTAATCAGATTACATTTCTTTGATTTACAGCTCAGCATAGCACGCACTAACCAATTGGCCCAGGGTGATGGGAATTTGTTGTGCAGCGCGAAACCGAGAAAGGGATTAAGGAACAAGCTAATTCCCGAGGAGAGAAAGTAAGCACATGTGCACATGAAAGAAGGCACCGCATCAGCTTACATAAACTCTCTCACACTATCCATTTGATGGGCTGATTACCGGTGGCGTGCTCCTCGCTGTTCAAAAATTTTCCATGAGCACTGGATTGATTGGAAGAAGCACACTTTTTGCGGAGTCTCTAAGCTCAGCAACACAAATCGCCAGGGAACAGCAAAATCGCCAGACCCTTTTTCTTTTTTCCAATCCATCCATTTATACCACCATTCGCATAGACATACGCACAATCAAAAGTCCAAGTGTGCCAACCACATCACTGACATTACCATTATAATGAATGAATACATGTACCCCACAGACAACAAGATGCTGTTGTATCAGCACAACAACAGCGACAACAATAATCAATTTCCCACATCACCTTCAAGCAACAACACTACTTCACCACCACAACAAAATCCATTACTCTTTCAACAATTCAATACGCCATCATCTGATATGACCTTGCTTTCAGACAACTGGAGCGGGATGAACGTGATGACGACTAACCCAGTTTCATGCAACCTTCAGGATGTGCTCTTGTATTATCGCTCACAACCTGAACTACTACGCCTTATATTAATGAGCAAAGTGGAGGAGGATAAACGAAGAACAGAGGAAGCCCGGCTACGAGCTAAGGAGTTAGACGTATTATTACTCCAAGAACAACAACAGCTGATGACAATGGCGTCGGCAGCTGGTATTGCTAGTGCTGGTTTCGATGGTACCACAACCAATGCCTCGGGTCACTTGCCAGACCAGCAGCAGTATCGAGAAGCTTCTCCACCTTGTCATCCTTATGACATAACACCCCAAGAGCAGAAACAGCAACCATCCTTGGATGACTATGCACAATGTTCGTTTTCTTCACCCAGCAACTCGTCATCTACCGCATCCACACCAAGCACATCATTAATGTCTGTGGCAGCAGCAGGGTAAGTGACTATTTTGTGTGTAACAACAACATTGCCAAATCCCATATCTGATGATGATTATGTGTGTGTGCTATAGATATCCCCCAACACCAGGGAAATGTGAACCTGTGAACACATTATCACCAACAGATTCCTTTCCTCAACCATCATCACCACCATCATCATCCACCTCTGTAGCAACACAACAACAACAACAACCCCCTCCTCCATCTCAACAACAACGACCCATTCGACGTCGACGTGAGATGCAGGCGATTACCAAAATTGTCGAGACCCGTGAGTATCCTTATGTGGATGGATTCTTTTGGAAGAACAATGGGAATACGGTGCAGAAAAAGACGGGGAACAAGAGTATTTATTACAAGTGCTCAAACAGCGGCAAGGTATGTAATGTAGAGTATCTTGGAGGTAGTGAGTGGTAGTAGCTGATACTTGAACATGATTAGGGATGTCCTGTGAATAAGACGGTGTCATGGAAGGAAAATGGCGAATTCCTAATCAAGTATCGTGGAGAACATCTACCGGACTGTGGCAAGGTCCAAAGGATTGTAGATGTATGAATACATACACATAGCATGTGAGAAAACTTGCTATTGCCCGATGATCGTTTATTGGCTGTGGGTGGTCATTTCCTCTTGCTTTCTTTTCCCTCTCTCTCACTTTCACACGAGATATCATTTTACCACGCCATCCTCTTCCCCCTCGTTCTTCTTCTCCTTTCCTTGTTTGTATATAGCATCTCATCTCTTTTACCCACACCCAGCAAATACACATTGTACCATACGTTTTCCAATGTTTGCCACGCTAGAGCTACCAGTACGAGGTATATAAATATATCCCCCATTTGCTTGCATGAATTTGGTCCCTTGTCTTTATCCACCCTCCACCTTACAACACTTTTTCTCTAATGTCGGTCTAGATGACTGTAGACATAAGCGCCTGAAAGTTGGGAGAGCATGCCATCCATGTCGAATGAAGAAGATCAAGGCAAGTATTGCGTGGAGTTTGGTTTTATTTTCTCACGACCCCAAAAGCTCATCGATGAGGTCTCCATTGCAGTGTGATGGCAAGCAACCTTGTATGCAGGTAATATGCAACTGCTGTCTCGGTATATAATGTTCGATTGCTGAGCCAAGTGTTTTCTTTTTCTCACTAGTGCAAAGGTTTGGACAATCAATCATCGATTCAACGCATGGGCAACAAGATTTACTTATTGATATATAGCTCGGCAGAGACAATGCGTATACTCCAAGAACACGGATGAAACATATATCAAACTTGATCCTGTCGAAGAAAGCAGTGATGCATGCCTTCAAGAAGTGGCCGAACGTGCTCAGGAACAGCAACGACGCTATGCAACAACATCGTTCATGCCCACCACCACCACCAGCACAAGCACTCCGACAACAATGCCCGATCAAACCTTGATGGATGAGGACACTGCATTATTTGCATCATCAACAAGCAGCAATGGGATACGACATGGCAGTGAACAACCTCCAGCAGCAAACACACGACCTGACAAGATGATTGAACAACTGACTGAGGAGCTTGTGAATTTGACATTGCAGAGTGAAGGAGGAGGATCATCAACAGCGGCTACTACTACAAGTCAAAAGGGTGATGGATCCGATATCAATGGGACATCCACTGTGGTAAAAAGTGATCAAGTGACGCCATGGCAACATTATGGATCACTCGTGCGTTGGTCTCCTGAGCCCAGTCTACCATCCAGTTACTGCATAGCGATTGACATGCCAACACGTGATATCCAGGAACGATTGTTGCATATTTTCTTCACCCATTGCCATCCTGCCATACTACCAACATTTTCACGCCGCATGTTCTTTGATCAATTACAAGTCAAGGGTCCCTTGATCACCCCCTTGTTGCTCAATGTCATGTACGCTTATGCAGCCAAACACCTCTCCGATACATCAACAACAATAGCCCATTCACACCTCCAAGCAGATGCATTCTTTTCACGAGCCCGTCAATTGGTGGATGATTTCTTGGATGTACCCCGTGTCAGCACAGTCATTGCACTCCTATACATGACAACTTTTGAAGGCACAAGTGGCACTCGTTGGTCCCATACACGAGCTTGGATGTATTGTGGAATGGCAGTGCGCATGTGCTTGGATCTTGGATTACATACGACACATTACAGCAGTCAAATGTCATTGTTCGATATCGAGCTACGTAAACGAGTACTATGGACATGCTATGTGATGGATAAATGGGCAAGTGGAATGGCTGAACGACCATGGATGCTGCGTGCACAGGATTTGGTGCTCGAGTTTCCAGCTCCAATGCCAGAGGATGATCCACAAGAGGTTACAGTACTCAACAGCTTCATTGCGCTTTGCCGATTATCAATGTTGACGGAGAAGGTGGCCGAATTCTTTTCTGACACTGCACGACACAGCGAATGGACGATGCAAGATGAAGCTGAGATATTACATTTTCTTGGTGAACTCGATCGATGGCGTGAAGATACTCAATCATCATCATCTTCTCCTTTTTTGTCGCTTGTTCATTTGCTTGGATACGATTTAGAACTATCACTTGTCTTATGTTGTCGATATCAGCCAGCTTTTACAGAAAGACGCCGATCATTAGCACACACGGTGACACAGCTCGTATCGCTCATTCTCCAACAACAACCCAAAATGTCGACGCTCGTTCCATTTTCATTATTGGCATTTTCCGCTTTATTTGCAGCCTTGGCCCACGCCACTGATCCAGCCCTTCGTGTAGCAAGCGATATCCAATTCCAGTTTCAATCTTGTTTACACCATGTGCGTAGACTGCTTGCCAACAGCACGACTTCAACCAATGGGCATGATAGCTATTCCGGCACGAACATTCGGAATGATCTTGTGCGTTTAATCGACATTACTTTACGCACACCGACATCCAATATCGGATCGACGAGTAATACTACTACTAGCAGCCATGCCACAACCACCATTGCATCTCTCCTGACATCTTCCTCACCTTCCTTATCTCCTGTACCACAAGCAGCATCCACGTCATCGTCGTTTGAGTCATCGAGAGCAGCCAGGGCAGCAGCAGCAGCTATCGGTGCTGTTGGTACACCAGCCTTTGGATCCTATCGAATGATGGATGAGCCTGCCGATTATACATTTGAATTGATTTCAGTAGCAGATGAATGGGCCCGATCTGTCGTATATCCACCCACTACTTCATCATCATCATCACTTCATCATCATCATCAACAACAGTAATAAACGAGCATAGATTGGGTCAACAATAGATATAATATATAATACATTTCAGTTGCATCATGCATGTAATATACCTACAACTCTCAAATTGGAAATCTATATCCTTTAACCCCCTTTTTCACCCTCATATCGACCTCGGGACATCTATAAAGTGTTGTTGCACCACATAAAACCTTCCTTGTTCTCGGTGTATGAATGTATGATGTGCATCGTCTATCCTCCTTTTTTTGTATCGCATCACACCACAGAATAAATGGATGGTGTGTCAAATAGGGAGAATAGATCGGCAGGCAATATAAAAGATGAAAGATGCCCAAATAAAGTAAAGCATCAGGTCGTCACGGTAACGCTGTTTCCATCATTATCATTATCATGAAAGGAGAATTGGAGTATATATATATATATAAGCGCACCACATGTGCAAATGGAGAGCCAAGAAGAGAGAGAGAACGAGAATAGACCGATCATTTTGCTCTCCTCCTCTTCCTCCTCCGTTCTCCTGTCCACAAGAAAAAGAAAAAGACTTTCCGACAGCAATCGATCTCAAAATCGTCTACGTTCCTTTTCCCTTTCAGTATTGCTTAGAAAGCACGAGCAACATATAATCCAAAAGTAGCAGCAGACGCAAGGATGATTATTATGACAACACCACCACTACTACTTGTTCATTGCTTACTGGCGGTGTTTCTTGCCCTTACGGTAACAGCGGCTTCCAATGACACAAAGAGCACCACCACCAACCACAAGCATGGTCATGGGGAAAAGGCACTTACAGGGCGCTTCATTCATGTCACGGGTACAAATACATAGCAAAGCTGCAATCGATCTTAGTGCTTACATATCATCATCACATGCATACAGATTTTCATCTGGATGAAGATTACAAGGAAGGCTCAAGTGACAAAGAACTATGCCATCGAGGCAAAGGAGACGCTGGTGTCTATGGTGCTGTGAAAACTGATTGCGATTCTTCCCCAGAATTGGTACGTAAATAGACCCGATCCATCCGATTAATTCTCACCTTTTACGAACGCTTGGGCCACCACCTTGTGTACCCATTAGATCCGCATGACATTTGACTTTATCCGCAACAAAATTGGAGATGTTGATTTCGTAATTTATACAGGTGACTCTGCACGACATGTAGGTTCTTGCCAAACAAAACCTTCCAACATCGTTACTAAAGCACAATAATAGGATCGTGATGATGATTTCCCTCGTACCAAGAAACAAGTTGTATCGGCTCAAGAAGCTATTGTCAAGCATTTTACAGATACATTTGACACTGACAAGATCAAAGTGGTATGCATTGTGATGGCTAACACCTCCCCCTGGGGCCAGGAACAACAATTATGCAGAAAAATTGACTCGATATTTGCATATATAGCTTCCCGTAATAGGAAACAATGATGTGATTGATCACAACCAATGCGGCGCTAATGATGATGACTTTAAAGTCATTCAAAATATTTGGAAGCCCTTGGGTCTTAATACAACGGATGACTTTGAATACGGAGGCTATCTTGTTGAAGACGTGGTACCTGGCAAGATTCGCACTATCCACACCAACACGCTGTTATTCTACAAGGACAATGATGCAATCAAGGATGACTGTGACAAAAAAGGAAGCGTGGGCGCTAATCATATCAAATGGATTAAACAAGTCCTCGATGATTCTCGCAAGCAAGGCTACAGTGTTTACATCTTGTACGTCCCTGCAGTCATTCCCCTCCCATCCGTATCTTGTTACTCACTCATTTTACTCACCATAGAGCACATATTCCTCCGACAAGCAAAAAGGACAAGCCATACTACACATCTGCATGCACAGAAGAATACTTTACGTTACTCGGCGAATATGAGGATGTCATTGCAGCCCACTTTGCAGGTCATTACAATAGTAAGTATAATATTGATGCGTTAGATCAAACTATGCTCACACAACGCAACCCTTTGCTTAGATGACATTCTCAGCGCCATGGTCAAAAAGCATGGAAAATACGAGCAAGTCAGCGCACTGGCCAAAAAGAAAAAGCAGAAACAATTCAAAAAGATGGACCTAGAGCACAGCAATTTCATTACACCCCTCTTCAATACGCCATCCGTCATTCCTACTTTTAACCCAAGTATCCGTGTTTTCGAATATGATACGGAAGGCAAGGAGTAAGTGTCTATGAACCAGCCCTGAGTTGAGGTTTCAACAATATTCACAAACAACACGCATATCTCATAGGTATCCTGTTGGCACAATCCGAGACTGGTGGCAGTATTATCTTGATCTTCAAGGCACTGACAATGGAAGATCCAAAGATGTGGAATATGAGCTGGAGTATCAAGCATCCAAACTCTTTGACGTTGACCATTTTGATGGAGCTGGTATCCAAAAAGTGTTTGGCCGTATGAAAGAGGATGAAGACTTGCATGAAGAGTACATCGAGCATGCTACTGTTAGTACCAGCAAGGATAAGAAGAAGGATAAGAAGAAGCACAAGCATAAGGATGATGATGAAGATAATGACGATGACGACGATGATGATGAGGATGAGGAAGACGAAGATGAAGACGAAGATGACGATGATGACGACGACGACGAAGATTAGATAATTCATGGTTGGCGCTCACCTATGTAGACGAGGCGCATATCCTGTATATTTTTATCACTATCCTTTGACTCAAATTGTTCCTTATCCACGAGTAATAAATCACTTGCATTGCTTTTTATCCAACATTTAATTTACAACAAAGGTGTGTTGATGCTTCTACCCTTTTAGTGTACGGTATCTAATATGCATGTGTAACTGCTTTACAACTTTTCAGTCATCTCGGGAACAGCTTGGAACAAGTCAGCCTCCAAACCATAATCAGCAACCTGGAAGATAGGGGCATCACCGTCCTTGTTGATAGCAACAATGGTCTTGGAATCCTTCATACCAGCCAAGTGTTGAATGGCACCAGAAATACCAACAGCAATGTAGAGTTCTATAATATAGCCCATAAGATCTCCATTCCAATCCTCCCATATGTAATACCATCACTTACCAGGAGCAACAATCTTGCCAGTTTGACCGACTTGGAGAGAGTTGTCGACGAAACCAGCATCGACAGCAGCACGGGAGGCACCAACTAAAATAAATCACCCTTATTAGCACATAATCCTTTCTCTCTTACTTTTAAATACAATACCTGCAGCTCCCATCTTGTCAGCCAAATCGTACAACAACTTGAAGTTTTCACCATTCTTCATACCACGACCACCACTAATGACACGGCTGGCAGTAGCAAGGTCGGGACGATCACTCTTTTGGATTTCCTCACCAAGCCATTCAGTAAGGTTGGCCTTGGGGGCCTCAGGAGCAGCTTCGACGGTACCGTTACCACCTTCAACAGCAGCAGCCTCAAAAGCAGTACCACGGACGGTGACAATCTTGATAGGATCGGAAGACTTTACAGTGGCAATAGCGTTACCAGCATAGATGGGGCGTACAAAAGTATCTTCACCTTCGACAGCAGTGATATCAGAGACAGGAGCGACGTCAAGCAAAGCAGCGACACGAGGCATCACGTTCTTGCCAACAGCGGTATGGCCAGCAAACAAGTGAGTAAAGTTATACTTTTTCTGGATCTCGGCAACAAGAGGAGCGATATCCTCGGGCAAATTCTTGCTATAGGCAGCATCGGCAGCTGTCAAGACCTTGTTCACACCAGCGCACTTGGCAACAGCTTGAGCAACAGCATCATCACCACCAGCAACCAAAGCGGTCACTTCACCACCAAGCTTGGATGCGGCTGTCAATGCATTCAAAGTAGCACCACTGATCTTGCCATCCTTGTGTTCAACCACCAACAATGTATTGGCACCGTTGGCACCAGTCGCATAGAAGCGAGAGAGAGTAGCAGCATGTCGGGTCTATATACATACACATAAACGCGTGGGAAAAACCGATAGTATCAGCATGGCTGTTGACATGCAAAACCTCCTTCCTTCATTTCCCTCATTGCCGTTCGCATAATACTGACCTTGAGAGCAATACGTGCAGAGTTGGCCAACATGGTTTAATGTGTCGAAATTGGAAAACAGAGAAAGAGAAAAGAGATAAAAAGAGAAGAAGGGGTACAAGATAGGCACAATCAATCCACCCCGCTCTTAGTCTTTGCCAGCCTCTAAGCTCCTGGCAGCCCGATGATTGGAAATCAACGTCACCTCACCCATTTTCACATGGTGTATCACTCTTTTCCCAAGGTGTATCTGACAGGGGTTGTTCTTGTTCCCAACCATTGGATCATGCTTAAATATCATAGTCGACTTTTTACTGACATGAAAGATGGATAATTGCCAATCCATAATGCAACTGAGATAATAATCCAGTCCATGATTGCAGCAAGATCATAGATCTTTTGCTTTGCTGTCCATCGGGTGATCGGCCAATCAAATTACTATGCTGATTAACCCAACTCTCGCGTGTCATCCCGAATGCTTCCTCACCCATCATTAGTAACAAATTGCCCACAGCTCCATATCGTTGTAGTTGTTGGATGTAGTTCCATGGGCAATCGCCGTATGACCCCTTCATTTGCAAACACGGGTAGATGTTCCCTGCATTGATGCTTATTACTCATCGTCATGATGTTATCATCAGTCATCACAATAATGGAAGAGTCATATAAATATCGTCAATAAATTGATGAGGTTATGTGATCAGCATAAAAGGTCCAAAAATGATAATGAGCCAGGGCAGAAAGCCCTGGTGAATGTTTTTCCCCACGCTCCTTCCGAGCGAACGACGTTCCCCGGCTGGTTTCTTAAGGTTCCACAAACCCATGCATCACAATTTTCATGCACCACACCTAATTTCTTTATGCTGCGTAATGCTATATAGCTATCAACATTATTGCGCTATGGGTTTATACACCTTTATGCATGATCAATGGGCTGGTCGCCCTATGAGTTGTTGCATGCAAAATATGTAAGATTGCTTTGTTCAGCAGCCCTTTGATTATAGGGGGAGGCGTGTAAAGATGAGCCATCATTTATGTGGTCAACAAGTCATACTATATAGTGAGGTAGCTTTGATTTTTATACAGTTGAAGCTCTTTGTGGTTACCAATTCACATGAAAAACTAAGGATCATTCTGAGATGGTTTCAGGATCAACAACCACAAGATAGATGTTATTGCATTAGCATACTCGACAAACGTAAGCCTCTACCAAGGACTATATTTCATACGTTGCCTTCCAATCACCAAACGACTATTTAATGCCGCCGCAAATTCCATTGTTCATCCACCTTCTTGTTATGGTGCCCAGTAAACTTTGTCCATTCCAAGTAAAGGCAGGATTATCATTGTCCAAAGCGAAACAAGCTTTTAGCAACATGCATTATCATTGTGTTATTGCAAGAGATCAACCAAATTTGTATTATAAATGGTAGTGAGATTACAATTGGCTATTACTACTACTAGTGAGGTCGAATTCCATCGTAGTTTAGCTTCCGCTGTGCTATTTGTTAGTGCGAGGTTTCTTGCATCGCAAATGATCCATATTATTACCAACAACGCAACATCCGCATGTTAATAACTGAAGCCGTGATCGATCAAATGTCCCAGGTTCTTTTGAATATTCCATTGGGTCCATTTGGGAGCGGCAAATGTGGAGACACTGGTGGTGGTAAGTATAGAATCTCCGAATCAGGCGCTAAAAGGAGCGAGAATGCATGCTTTTGTCTTTTTCTACGTCTTGTTTCCCTTTTCTTTTGATCAATGGTAAGTTTTCCCTATACCCAGACAGCCAATAGAGCCATAGAATAACTCTCAACCTTGCAGGGTAAACGAAAAGTGAAAAGAAAAGCTCCCAAGAAGCTCAAGGAGAAGCTGGACAGCCAGTTCAACTGTTTATTCTGCAACCACGAAAAGGCTATTGAATGCAAAATGTAAGGAAGGGGAGATGACGGATTTCGACATTGGGATACGGTGGATCTTATAGTGCTTTATCTTGTCTAGTGATCAATCGAACAAGGTCGGCCACTTGACTTGCAAGATCTGCGACGTGTCATGGCAATGCAATATTTCATGTACGGATCAACGAAAGAAGGAAGGGAAAGAAGATATTGATGGTATTATGTAGATCTTGACGAGCCTGTGGATGTGTATGCAGCTTGGATTGATGCCTGTGAGGATGTGAACAAGAGCAAACGAGAAGCCAAAGCCAGAGAACGTGAACGAGAGCGTGAACGGGCTCGGGATCTTGGTGATGCGAATGATGAACCAGCAATACGAAGAGCAGCACCTGCAGCAGCACCTGTATCTACGTCCTCGGAACCTGTCTTTGCGAATGATGGCCTGGATCCATTTGATGATGATGACGAGGATGATGAAGACTATTAGGCTTTGCACGCTCCCCGTAACAATGTATCACCCACTATTGTTTATCTATTCGCTTACATGTACATATCAAACTTTTTCTCCATTGATCTGGTTGTCATGAAAACGTCTCTTTGTGTGTGTGCTCTTGTTGTGATTTGTGGGAGTGAGGAGTGATGAGAGGAAAATCAACTATCAGGTTATATGATACACGTGATCTCAACAGCGATGGCAAGGCTTTGGTTGCTATGATGTATTAAGACAAAAACTGCTTTCGTCATCCCTTTTTTCATTAACAACATCGCTCTGGCATTTTATTAAAGAACATCGTGATCAGTTTGAACATCCTGATTTTTGAACATGTAATCGATCCAACGGAGATATGATGTTTTTTTTTTGGCTTTTGAGGATAGAGACATGTCAATGACAAAAGCGAGGCTTCCAGAATCTGCTGATCATTTGTGTAAGGGGCAAGCTTCCATGGTACTCACATCAACTTGGCTTTTGAAGGTATCAACAATCAAGAACTGGCATCCTGGAAGAAAGAAATGTGTGGGAGTAAAAGTGGGCGACAATATCTTTGTTTATATCTGGTATCTCTGTGTACCTATAAAGGGGGAGAGAGGTGATAAATTGGTGGGGCACTCTCATCAGTGATGTGAATAATGAGAAGCCTTGGTATGATGCATAAATCAGGATATGAGGTAGACAAGGTGGCAATATCCATCATCCAACAATGGCAACAATGAAATCAATCGACTCTCACAGATCACTTGCTGCACTTTAGCTCCTTGAAATTAGACTTTATTCGAGGATGTACATATGAACAACTACACGTAGATCACTCATAACCGGCGGAATGCGTTGGTTTCTATGATGCTCCAACACCAATGGATTCGTCATCCCTTTTTGCTCATTAACATCATCCACCTCAAACTCTTTAAACTTAGAGCATGTAATATAATTCGTGGATTGGAATGCCTTGGAAGAATCATTGAAAGGAGGATGGGTTGTCATGTTGCTGTTCAGCAATGCCCTAGGCGACGGTTGCCAATTCCCAAATACGGCAGCCAATCAAAGGGGTGTTTGTGCGTCTAAATTAAACCACGCGTCTTTGTGTCAGCTTACTGCACTTGTTTCTCCCCCTTTTTCTTTCTTTCTATCTATTCACGATGACCACCTACTTTGACACTTTGAAGCGTTCTTACACTGACGTCGATATCGCTGATGGTATCAACACACAGCAGTTCCTCGAGGCAACCGAAGGCGTTGTCAAGCTTTTTGGTATGGTTTAAGCTCATCATGACCTTGAATGGGGAGACAGCAAGTAGCTCATCAAATACCTCTTTTTACAGATTTGCTCGGTTCCACTGCTTTCTCTGTTGTTCAAAGCGACATGAACGGCAACATCAAGGTTTGACATTGTCATCTGTTGGGACTATGTGGTCACGAGGGAGCTGACTAGGATTTGGAACATAGAAAATTCAAGATAGATTGCTCAAGGATCCTGTCAACAGCAGCACTTTGGAAGGATTGATGGCCGCTGAAGCACCCGAAAAGAAGCGTGTCGCTACTGAAGGTCTCTTGTGGTTGAGCCGGTAAGGTATATGTCATGGTTGTCAATGTGGCAAATCACTCAATGATCGATAATAGTGGTCTCGATTTCACTGCCCAAGCACTCCGTCGCAGCATTGAGAACCCCGCTGAAGAGCTCAATGTATCATTCACCAAGGCCTATGAAGCTACTCTTAGAAAGCACCACGGCATGATGGTCCGACCTGTGTTTGCGGTAAGGAGAGAAAAGGATCAATGAGGATGGGGGTAGGAGGTTATTGAATAGGTAAACTGATGGCAATTATTATCTAGCTTGCCATGAAGGCCTGCCCTTACCGCAAGGTCTTTTATGAGAAGATTGGTGCTGTGACCGATGAAGCTCTTGAGCTCATGAAGAAATGGTTGGCTGCTTTAGAAAACATCATTGCCAAGATCAATGCTGTGTTCGCTGCTCATCCCGAGTACATCAAGGGCATGTAAATAATTGTTCTTTTGTTCCCCTTTTCTTTATTATCGTTTTGCTTTTATAAAATTGAAGGAATATGGTTTCCAATCAAGCAAGGTACATCCTCAATGGATTTGGATAGGGAAGATGGGCTTTATTAGCATGCTGTATAATAATATCTTGGGAGGTCCAAAATGGGTCATTGATCATGTTACAGTACAGGATAGAACATGCTGTGTAACGTTAACTATATACATCGTGTCTTCCGAAACGCGACGTGAGGTACAAACTCTTCCTTACAACGACATGTCATTCTCCATTGCACCTGGCAAGACTTCCAAGTCGAAACCACTTCCTCCTGCTTTATATCCTATTCGTGGCTTCTTGCATTTGGCCAACCATCCACGAGCTATTGGCGGTCCCATTTTGACTTCGGCCATCAAAGCAAGCGTGTTGAGTATTCTCGTCATCGCCCCTCTCGTCAAGTACGGCTTTGGTCCTCAATCGCGTCTCTTATCGAAGCTGTTCCAGGAACTGAAACCTGAAGGCAAACTCAACTGGCTTGTGGGAACTGGATCTGCAGCGACTGCCAGTATCTTTATGCTTGTAGAAGCATTTGCTGTCATGGGTGCTGCCAACGAGCACTTTGTGGGATCAGTCAAGGATCGATTCTTTGATGCTATCCTTCAGGAACGTGATGGATTACCACCCAAGAAGGACAAGAAGAAGAATGATGGTGTTGATGAGAAGCAGTCTATCAATATTCCAAGTGCACAAGAGGTCATCAATTCTTTGAACGTCGCCGTTGATGAAGCCAAAAAGAGTGTGAACGATGCCATGGATGATGCCAAGAAGAATATGCCCCAGACGCTTGAAGAAGTCCAGGTTAAGGCCCATCACTTTTTATCCCCTGTCAACATTATGGCGCTCAACGCTCAAAACGACAATTCATGGAGCATGTTCTTCCTCAGACCCACTTTGTTTATCGTCACGCTTCCACTCAATCTTATCCCTTTTGTCGGTCCATTCACCTTTGTCAACATCCAAGCATTGCAAAAGGGTGGTGCTACTCACAAGCGATACTTTGATCTTTACAACTGGTCTCCCAATCGTCGACAAAAGCGTATCGAGCAAGGTTTTTGGCAATATCAACAATTTGGATTGGTGGCTACAGCATTGGAGATGATCCCATTTGCAGGCTTTGTGTTTTCTTACACCAATCATATCGGGTAAGTACATATTAGTGGGGACATGCACATGCAACAACCACTCACTGACATGATGATTTCATTGACTAGTGCTGCCATGTGGCTCATGGATCTCAAGGAAAGTAACACTTTGGAGAGTGGCAAGTTTTTCAAGATATTCTAGTTGTTTGTGGATGTAAATATATATATCTTTATAATACAATATTGGAAATCAAAGGTGTATATGGAGTGTTGATTCTATCGTGATTGTATGGTACAGGAGGGGCATCGAGACAGAGAAAATGGGAGGTGTGTGTGTTATCGATTACCACTTGCTGCGTTCCCAACGGCTATCGTACTTTTGATTCAAAGCCATAAGCTTGACTTGTTCTCCAGCCTTGATTTCTTGCCATGGGTAAGGGTTATGCTTGTGATCCCAGCAGACATCCGGAGCGCGGGATTGTTTGACAGTCATAAAGACGGCACCTCCAAGGGCAGTACCAAGAATGGCAATCAAAGGAGCAACTTCAGGCTTGAGGATGGATTTTCTGAAAAAGTGGCCAACAGTGTTATGCATGGTTGTGTGGATGGTTTGGTAATGAATATTGTTTTCTCACCAGATATTCTTCGCTTATATACTACTTACATCCATGGAAAGTAAAATATCGAACGACTGTTTCAAAAAGAAAAAATGAATCACACCACCTTGTGGGCTGACATTTTCTTTCCATCGTTCCATATCCGTGCGTACTCCAAAATTAACCAACCACAGCCCACCCCATCCCACAGGTGAGGCTCAGCTTGATCCAATGCTCACCACAACACACTCACATACCCATCATCATATTGGGTTGAACCAGCTCTTGGTCCATGGACCACTTTACTTTATTCCGATGATAAGAATCATGCCACCCTTTTCAAGATAACTTTTCAACCCATACACAATTTTCTCTTTTCCATACATAGAATATGGCGATGTTCCATAGGAAAGTTTCACTGATTCTGGAAAACGACCCAAAGTGAGTCAAGGACGTCTTGGTGTTTTCTTTTTCCAATAAACGCCATGAAGGCATTCCGCCTACATATACCATACCCTTGAATGTCCAAAGAGGCGAATGCTGCTACGTTGCCTTGGTATCAGAGTTTGTGTAAAAGCACATCCATAATAGAGAACATGCTAGCTTTTTATATGCACACCCTATCAAAACAAAAAGTTCTTATCCTTTGCTCATCATATGACATGTCAATATGTTTATTACCAAGAGACTCGTATCATTAGTACACGTCATTTGTTGCGAACGGCGTGCTCATTTTGGATGCCATACTATTAGCGTGTTGGAGGAGCATGGTTATTTTGTTATTGAGCTTAAGGAGGCAATGCAATAAGGGATCAATCAGCTTGTTAAGCATAGTGCATCAAGCTAACACGTTTCCAGACATGGTTAGAATGTGTCCTTTCTGCATTAATTGTATGTAGACATCCAAGATGAAGAATGTGATATGCTTTCTATAATACCATAAAGTCGCACTATGTTGGCAAGATGTTTTTTAATATATTGTGCTAAACTGGCATGTCTTATGAAAGATGATTTGATCCCAATGAAAAGACGTGCAACCTCTATAATATGAATGAAACCCTGGGGATGGCATTATCAAGCACATGATATCACGGGTGATGAACAATGGTTTTAATGGCACGTGGATAAGATTTTGTGATCATGGTACACAAAGAGCATTTTCAAAGTTGTTATGTGATACAAAGAATAGTGTGAAAAATAGAGAGAGAGTGTGTGTGGTGGATTGCAATCCTCCCTTAAAGATGAGGAGAACCATGTTTCATTTCTGTGTATGTTTACTCCTAAGAGAAAGAAAGAAAGAGAGCACATAGCATATGTCAAGGGCCAGATGTTTATATGTATGCATATAGGTTTTAATGCTTTGCATCCTAACCCGAATAGAGAGGAGGCGGAGAATGGGCCAGAATCAACCAATGTCTGCTCGACGACGTTGAGCCAACAAAAGTAGATTTTTTCGCTTGGGTCGTGTCAAAAGGAGAGAGGCACATACAACACACACATAACACACAGCCTTTTTTTTACTTCCTCTACGGAACAGATACCACTCACTTTTATCAGTCTTTTAACAAGGTAATTGTCAATACAAGACAATGCCACCGATCTCTAGTTTATTCTTCAATGCGATCAATCTCTCTTTATGTCACTCTGTCTTTCAACACTCCCATTGAACTTTTTTTATTACAATCAACTACACCATTTGATCGTATTGTTGAATTGCTAGTCAAGGAGGCTAGTCATTGGAGGGAATGGAGAGTCGGGGTGGGGGGGAATCGAAATAGTGAATGGGCGTTGTGTATAGGCTTTCCAAGGTGGGGGATATGTCTATATACATGTTCTACTGACCCGACTGCTGTACACACACGCACATTTACAATATCTCCGTCATTTCTCTCACACGTACCCTTTTCTCTCCCCCATTTTTCTTATACAGGCCATCCAACCAAGCGTTCCATCGACACTTACAGCATAACAAGTATCTGGCTCTCCTATCCAACACCACCATTCATCCTATCACCGCTACAACAACAACTACTACTACTACTTCGACTACGACCATCACTACTCCTTGACCACGACGGCCGTTTCAGCTAGGATTTCTTTTCCTTTATGGCCGCGGATATCTCGGATAAGGCTATCGGCCCAACAACGGAAAAGCTTTCAAGTACCACCCCAAATGGTGATGATGGCTCGGTAAGTAAAATTGCTGGTTTTTTGGGGGGTGGGAGGAAAAGAGTAGAATGAATTCTCTTGTTGGGGGTCATATTACAACATTGTGTGGCAAACTAGCTTACCACAACGAGAGGGGGCTTTTTTTAGGGGGATGGAATGACTCGGACTTTACGGATGCATGCGGAACACGATAGGCAGCAACGACTCGAGTATGTTTTCTTGTTTATATACATCATCATCCAACAACCACATGACAATGTTCACTTATATATATATATATATACTAGTTGCCTTACTCAGCATCGCGATCGATTGCTTCGGGAATTATTCATCTTATCCAATCAACACACCAACGATGACCAATTCCTTGCTTTCATGGAAAATGGAGAAAAGCTCGACAATGAAAAGTTGAATCTCTTTCTTGAACAACACAAGCCGTAAGTCATCCATCAGCAGCGTAATAGACAACATCCATCCTCATACATTTACATGTAATATAGTACGACAACCAATGATCAAGTATCGTCCACCGACAAACAACGTATAGCAAGACGTGTGCCTCCTCCACCAGAACGCATGATTACTCGTGGTGTCAGTGGTGCTATTCGTCATCGAAGCGTTGGTGAGATTTTATCAGGCTTAGATGTAAGTGCATATTCCTCAACCCCTGATGAGGATGCTAATGTCATATCATAGCACAATGGATCTCGTAAGGAAAAGAGAAGCAATGGTGGTGACGCTTCAGGCTTGATGATAAAGGCACGACGACCAGCACAACAACAACGAGCTCTCGCTTTAGCAGTATCACGACGACCTGATTCACGCAATTATCCACCACAGACCTACAATGGCGTCAAATTGCATGATTTATCATCGGAGAAAGAGGCACGCTTGGATCTGTTTGCTTGGCAGCTTCATGCGAATGCACATCCATTACACAAAGCAGTCCAAACAGCACGGAAAACGGTTACATCACATGATTGGATGGTAAGAATACATTCAAGGATTCTTTTACATGGATGCTAATACGAATGCATAATAGCTTGCGTGGGATGAGCTTCGATCCATCGAGACAGTGCAAAAGATTGAAGAGCTGAAAAAGAAAAACAAGTGGAGTTTGAGACAACTCAAGCGTCACAAGACCTTGCCTCGATCCAAGACGCATTGGGATATTATGTTGGATGAAATGGTGCGATATTGGGAATGGGTTGGGATCATTTTAGTGTGCATGTGTGTGTTTTATTGTGTGCGTGTGTGTGCTGATACATATATCTTGTTTGTTAGAAATGGATGCGTACCGACTTTAAAGAAGAACGCAAATGGAAAGTGGCAATGGCATATACCATTTCAAGGGCTGTGATGGATTGGCATTGGGCTGAGGACAAGTCAACTGTTTGTGTGAAAACGCGTCCACCACCACCACCATTACAACATGATCAACAAGATGAAACGTTGAATTTATTCGATCGTGCACCATCCCCTGATATGAGCGATCCAGTCGATGCCAATGTATCAAAGATGAATATCGAACCATCACAACCTACGCTACCTACACCTCCACAGCAACAATCGACAACCTCAGAAAATGAGCCCATGGCTGTTGAACCATCATCACTTCCGCAACCCATCATCCAAGCTTATCGTACAGCCATTCGTGACCTCGATCCCAACATCCCTGTTTACACGCTTCCTATCGAAGATCTCGGTTACTTTGATATTCACACCCTCTTTCCCGACTTACTCGCTTATGAACCTCCCAACATTGGCTGCGATGATCCTTACTTTAATGAGCTCGAGTATGGTCGCATCACTGGAATTTCTCAGCTTTCTACTCGCAGGATCGTTATCAAAAAGCCATCTCCACCGCTCAGCAGAAAACGCAATATCGATGGTGAGCAGATTGCAATGCCAGAGGATAAGGTTGAACCAGCTTCGTTATTACCGCGACATGAACGCTATGATCAGTCACCTTTGGTTTCAGGTAAGTTAGGGGAGGATTTGTGAGTGTGTATACGTTGTAGGATGTATGCTCATGCATAGAAATATTTTTCATAGAACTATTTGCACCACGAAAAATACGAGATACACCAGCAGTACAACCACGAGCACCACCACAACCTGGATCACCACGTCAATCATCCGGTTGGACTGAAGAAGATGATTTATGTCTTATCAATCAAATCATGCAATTCGGATTCAATTGGGAGCTTATCACGGATACATTCAATGCCGCACGAACTCCCTTTACTGGTGTGACACGATCATCATGGGAATGTCATGAACGATGGAAACAAAACAACCTCACCACGTTATCGGGCCAAGTTTCATCAGCACAATTATCCAAGCTTAAGAAGGATGCAAACCGGAAATCTCATCGCAGATTCGACAATGCAAAAAGGAGACAACGGCAGTATACTGTATTTGAGGCCATCAAGCAAAGTCAAAAGAAGCGTGAAGAGGCACAGCGGAGCACTAGTAAGTGTTTTATCTCGAGTAATAGTAGAGCCTATTTTTTAATCATTGCATTATTATAGCTAATGCACCAGCTCCTCGAAGTACTATTGAGACTCATGGCATGAATTCAAGTGGCCAACGACTTCCGTCTGCTATGGAGATGAGCGTACACAAAACACAGCGTGATCGACAAGTAGCACAAATGATCCTAGAACAACGGCAATTGACTGCAGCTTATGGATTAGGAGGAATACCAGTAAGTATCTTTCTCTTGATGAATGACTTGTGTTTTTAATGAATGGGGGTTTATTAGGGATTAGCACGTCCTGCACGACCGCCACAAGCACAGCAGCCGGTTAATCGGGCATCAACACCTCAAGCAGCTGCTGCTGCTGTTCCTGCTGCTACCCCTGCCGCTACTAATGCAGCATCAGCTACGCCTCGACCACCACAAATGGCATCTCCAGCAGGTGCTGCACAAGTAAATGGTGTGCCACAGCTCAATAGATACCCCAGTGCTGCACAATTACAACTCTTACGACAACAACAAATGATTATGGCTGTTGCACAGGCGCAGGCCCAAGCACAAGCACAAGCGCAGGCCCAAGCACAAAATGGTGCAGCTGCCAATGGAACACCTGTACAACGATTTCCTCAGCAATCAGGTAAAGTATTGGATCTATATATATATTTAGCAGATATACTCACAGCAACTCATTTATGAAGCACCACCACCAACAGCTCCAGCAGCTCCAGCAGCAGCATCTCCTCAAGCAAATGCATCACCCAACAATGCAAATGTCAATATGCAAATGAATCCTTTACTTGTAGCACAACGATTAATGCAAATGGGTTATCCAATGCATCAGTTGCCTCCCGCACAACAAGCTCAATTACAGCGATACTTTGCTCAATTACGACCACCGCCTCATGGTGCTACTACTACTGCCACGGCTGCCAATACAGCTACGCCATCACCTACACCTGCTGTCCCTCAAGTATCAGCTGGTTCATCCCCAGCAGCAACACCATCCCTTGTGCCAAGCCCAACTACCGCTCGTAATGTCCCATCTCCCCAACAACTTGCTGCTGCTATGGCTGCCAACAATAATAACAATAACGCCAATCTCTCAGCGGCATTACTTGCAGCTCAACAGCAGCAATTTCAGAGACTTCAGCTACAGCATCTACTTCAAATGCAACAAGCTGCAGCTCAACAACAGCAACAACAACAACAACAGCAACAGCAACAGCAGTCTGTGCCTCAACAACAACAACATCAATCATCATCCGAAAATACACAATCACAGGAATAACAACACCACGCATCCACCCTCACACTCACACATAACATTGTATAGCTTTCTCTCTCTCTTCCTCCATATATTCACCCCATCTATACATATATCTACCATTCACTCTCTCTCTCTTCCCTAAAAAAGTCGAGAACCAAAAATGTAGCTTTTCATTTGCCATTGTACAGAAAAAGAATACTTGTAGCATGATCTTGTCTTTCACGTGTCACGAATTGTACGTGCAATTTCATATCGCTCTGTAGCTATATTGCCTGATATACTTTTATTACTTGTTCTATACCACGCCATCCTCTCCTTTTTATATATCCATGACTACTACAACTACAAAGGAAGCACCTTCTCCTCCACTCGTTCACTCGGTTTTCCGCCTCGGCTTTCGTTTTGTAGCCCACCTCTTTTTCCGTGAAATACAAACAACCGGCACTCATCTTGTCCCTGTCTCCGATCCTTGCATTTTCATTGTGGGGCCCCATGCCAACCAATTTGTCGATGGGCTCTGTTACATCAGTCGCAATCCTCGTCATTCCTATGCTCTCATGGCGTCCGTTTCTTACGATCGGCCCTTGATTGGTCATATCGGCAAGATATTAAGTGCAAGTTAGTACTAGTCAAGCATTTCTTGTTTGGTGCCTGATTTTGTGGGGTAGACTGACCTAATTACTTGTACCGCTTAACTTAGTTCCCGTGGTTCGACCGCAAGATATCGTCCATTTGGGTCAAGGAAGTCTCGTGTATAACCCCAACAAAGAGCCACTTGTGCTTCATGGTCATGGTACTCGATTCACTGAACAATTGGGCCCACGCGATTTCATTATCTTTGGACGCAACTACAAAGGCCATGTGTCACGCATTGTATCCGATACTGTATTGGAGATCACGCATGCTATCCCTCACGCTGAAGCTGGCACCTACTCATTCAAGATCGCTCCTCATGTGGACCAAACAGCTGTTTATGAAGAAGTCCATGCTTATCTCAACAATCATGAATGTATCACCGTGTTCCCTGAAGGCGGTAGTCATGATCGTCCTGAAATGTTGCCACTCAAAGGTAATGCAACCATGCATGCATGTCTCCCCCTTTTTACTAACCTCTCTTTTATACAATAGCTGGCTTTGCTGTGATGGCATTGGGTGCCCTTGCTGAGAACCCGACATTACCATTGAAGATTGTACCTGTTGGCATGAACTATTTTCACCCGGACCGTTTTCGTTCACGTGCCGTTGTATCATTTGGACAACCTATGACCATCGAGCCAGAAGAGGTTGAAAAATTCAAACGTGGTGGCAAAGAGAGGCGAGAGGCAGTGACCCGGTTATTGGATCGTAGCGATGAGGCTTTTCGTACCGTCACCACCAACGCACCCGATTTTGATACACTTTTGATCATCCATGCTGCACGCCGCTTGTACCAAAATCGCAAATTGTCTATTCAGCAAACGGTCAAACTCAATTGCCACTTTGTATCTGGGTGGACCAAGCTCAAGGAAGATCCAAAACTCGAGAACCTTGCTCGCAAAGTCAAGTTGTATAATGAAACACTGGCATTCTTTGGTATTCGGGATCATCAGGTTCAACGATTGGATATCACCCCAGTGCGTGCATCCATGCTGCTCATCAAGCGGTTATGCACATTGGCTCTGCTAGGTGGTTTAGGCGCTCCTGCGTAAGCATAGCTCTCTTGGGAAACAGGATGATCCATGATACTAATACCATCATGATGAATAATAGATTCATTTCCAACCTACCATTGATTTGGGCTATTGATTATATCAGCAAAAAGAAGCAAAGAGGTAATGCAGGAAGGGTTGGAGAGGTACAAGAGGTATACTAATAGGATGATATAGAGGCATTGGCAGGATCCATGGTCAAAATTGCTGGCAAGGATGTATTGGCAACATGGAAAATCATTGTAGCCGGTATTGCAGCACCCATGTTATACGGTCTTTACGCATTGATCTACTTGCGTCACCTTGTCAAACGACGACCTGACCTTTCCACCATCCATAAATTGATCAGGGCATGCATGGCATGGGCTGTACAACCCATTTTGTACTATGTGCTTTTGCGTTTGGGTGACACTGGTTTGGACATTTACAAGTGAGTATCATTGACCGGGATGGTGACACGTGATTAAGATTAGGATTACTTACATCATCATCATCACGCCTGCATTAGATCCATCAAACCACTCTTTTTGGCCGTACGTAATCCCGATGTAGGCAAATTACTCAAGACCATGCGTAAAGACTTGTCAAAGGATGTCACTGCTTTTGTTCACGAGCACAGCACCATCTTTTTACCCGATGAACCCGCTTTGAAACATGACGATACCTCGATACCATCCACCTCATCCTCTTCATCCACCTCTTCTTCAGGTATGTAAAAAACATCATGTTGAAGGAGCAAAACAATGTCATACTGATACAGCTATACTACAAGCTAGCCTCCTCCAACAGCAAGAATATCTTCCGCTTCAGTAAATTGCTGGAAACAGCATCGCCATAGACGCATCATATATAGTCATTACTAGAAATTTGTGCACCCTTTTTATATATGCCTTATCATTATTATTCGTTGACAACAGTAAAGATGCCCATGGGGCCTACTTGATCCTCCACACGGATTGATTCGAGACCAGAAAACAGATAATGCTTGCCACGGCTCGTGCGAATGACGTACTATGGATGTATATAATATATCAGCATGATGATGCAAAGAATTGCATGTACTACATACTTCATCTGCATTAATTTGCTCCAGTTGTAAATCTATCGGTGTGCCACCCATGTTGTATTTGACAGGGCCCTTGTTTGTTACCAGCTGATGTTGCTTGTCCGTATCAAAGACAGTGCCTTTGGAAGCTAAATCACTCGGTGGTCGGCTCAAGTCATAGTTGTGATCCGCTTGGATTTGATTATCATCGTCAACATAGAGATATCGACCGCCGTGGTTAGCAACTAAAAGAGCGCATATATATAGAATGATGAGTTTGCAGATGCATATCACTGACATCCCTACTTTTGAATGGCATTGTTACCCAGTTGGCTGCGTTGTGGATATAGGCAGAGAAAAGACAAGGATCAGAGCTATTCCGAAAGCAATCTTTATATCTCGACAGGGGTGATTTGGATCGGGAAAGCCTGTATCGCCACCCTGTCTCATCGCACACAACCACGTTTAATCCAAACCCAGATGCGGTTTGATCATGTAATAATTGTATCATTTCTACTCACACAATGTTATGCATGTGCATATGGGCCCAACAAGTGACATGCGACCGAAAAAGATATCCTGATAGCAGATTGATGTCATTGCTTTGGTGATGGATTATTACTAGCAGCCCTAAAGTTGCTAATCTATGCATGAACACCTGTACATACACGCCTCAACCGTAATATGTACCCATGGATCTCATCTTGTCACTGCTGGTATGGATACAACATGTAGTTTTCAGTGGGTTCGTTAAAATAAAACGCCATGCGCTATTTTAAGGATGTTATTTTCTTACTAGACATGTGCCCAATTCCCAGCACCCAAAGACGAGATAGACCTTTAAATTGCGTTCTCTGTCTTTCTCATCCTATACTTCTAATCATAATAAAAAAAAGTCCATCCCGTTTCTCAAAAACCAGTACACTTTTGGAGGCATATCATAGACGACAAGTAGGAAAACGCAAATGAGATTGAAAGAAAAGATATACAAAGGGCAGATAAAAAGATATACTAAAGAGACAACATGTTATAAACCTATCCTAAGGTGAAATGGATGATAATGACGAGACGATAGTACACAAGAAGAAGGTGGATCATTTTAGGTGGAGGTGGTGGTGGGAACAGGTGTTGTTACTGGTGCCTTGCTCTTATTGATGGATGTCATAGCTTGACCATATAACTCCTTAGCCTTGACCATGGCCACCGATCCGTATTGTTTGGTCAGCTGTTGGGCGCGTTTAGCTTGTTCTGCGACATGGCGATCAATGACCTCCTTATTTTGAGTGTAGAGGCGTGGTAAGGTGAATGCGCCCACAATAAACACACCGACCATGTACTTTGTGGGAATATAGGCGCCAAGGGTCCATACGAGATAGGCAATGCCTGCCGCCCAAGCCGAACGTGCACTGTCTTCGATCAGCATCAAGCGAGTAATTTGCTGTACAATAGCTTCCAACACATCCACCGAACGTTGAGCAGCACGTTCCACACGGTCACGAGGAATTGAAATACCCTGTACGAAACGATCCCTATCATCATCCACCTATTAGTATCGGCAGTACGTACGAGGAATAAAGAGAGAGAGAAGCTTACGTGTGTGGGTGACTACCAAGCACAAACTTTTGAGCATTCACGTGGCACCAGTTAAGTGCAGTCAAGATTGTAAATCCTGCAGCAGCCAGTTGCAACAAAGAGTAATACTGCGTCAAGATCAACACCGTCATCAAAGACGCGAAAAGAGCTGCACTTCGTACGGGTTGTTCCCAAAACAACATCGCGTGGACCCATCCGCTCACATATTGTGCTGTGCCAACTATACATTGTATGTACATCAATAAAGTTGCCACCAGTTGAATACAAAGATATGATTTGCTTACCTTCTTGAACAGAGGGCTTCTGCTTTTGTTCGTGCGATGCGGGCTTGAAATCATTGCTGGTGGTGTTGGTCTTACCATTGTGTTGGTTTGTATTGTTGCTGTTACCATTCACTAAAAAGAGAGGTACCCGTGTCATCTTTTGGTACGGGATTCTTTCTTGTCGCCACCGCCTGTTACTTACGGTATCCATTATTGTTGCTATTAGGAGCAAGGGAAGGAGCAGCAGCGCTCATACTAGCGTCCATATTGGCAAGGTTGTGTGCTGGCTTAACAACTTGAGTCATTGTGTTGCGTGAAAGGGAATAAAAAAGTGAAAGAGAAGGAGAAACTGGATAAAAAGGATCGTGTCTTTTTTGTGTATGTGTGTGCACACCATGCATCAAATGTTTCATTTATTGGGCCTGTCATATGATCACTTCCGAGTATGTTCCGTTGTTGATGCTTCTGCTGCCGCCTCATCGTTTTCCTTTTGCTCTTCCTCCTTGAACAATAATCGAATGGCATCCGTAAACTTGGGTAAAATGGGAATCTGCTTGATGGCCACCGACATCATATCAAAGCTGAAACACACGTTTTGTTGCTCCTTGGAAAGGAGAGGAAGCTTTGGATAGCGTTGGCTGAAATGGTTGAGGAGCGTGTACTTTGCATTCATGCTATAACAACATGGTCAGCGCCACATATACACACAATGACGACACACAAGGGGTGATATAGGAGAGATTGAATTCAAACTTACCGCTGACCAACAGAAACAGCTTCTTGTGTCGTAGAGTGTCGCTTGGCAATAGCTTCTGCCATCATACCATCTTCCAACGTAGCTTCATGAACAAGTAGTGTCGCGTTCTGGCCAGCTTCAATAAGATTATCGCAAGGTCGCGTGTCACCTGAGTAACTATTGAAATAGCCAACATTGTCAATTGTTTGTTGTGTACACACACACACTCCTCTTGTTGTCCCCTTATTCTTACACAAGCTTCCATCCAGAGTCATGCTCAATGTTCAGACCATATGCAAATCTGCAATGGATCACATTCACCGCTTGCATCACCTTGATGCCTAGATCCCTTTTCAGCTCCTTGAATCTATCATAGTAACTAATGTCAGCAATACGTCTTTAAAATGAACCAGTGGCAAAACATACAATGAAAGGTCAAATCCCGTTGGCTCATTGTTGGTGAGGATGCTCTCGTTTCTGATGGCAAAGACTTGCTTTCCGAAACCAAAGGACTGCACGCAGCCGTACTCATTCAGCCAATGCTTGAAGATAAAAGGTGCCACCACATATAACCGCTTATTGTTGCCCTTGTTGAGCTATATTCAAATTGAGCTGCCTGTGCCAAGACTGCAGGGATGACAATGCTTACCTCCCACCATTTAGTCAACAAATGAATCACACCAAGATGGTGATCAGCGTGAAGATGTGACACAAAGATACAGCGCAAATTCTTCAGTTCAGCATCCAATTTGTCTTCTCCAAATCGTCGCATCATTTGTCCATAGGTGCCTTCACCAGCATCCAACATGATGGATCCTTGATCGCCAGGTAGCTTGACCATGGTCGCGCTCACTAGTGAGAGTGAGAGAAAGAGTTTAAGTTAGCCCATGGCGATATCAATCACACACCTTATTTACCATTTCGGTATTTTGAAGGAATAGAGCTGCCAGTGCCCAATGTAATCACTTGAACATCCTCTCCGGCAAACCTTTCACTGATATCAACAGCAGCTGCTTCGCGTTTGGCTCTGGCAATAGCACCCATCACCTCCGGGTTCCTTTGAATCCAATTGGTGGCTCGTGGTTTAGTGTGATCAAAAACAGGTTGCTGCAAGGAGGCGGTATCGACGCCCATTCGTGGCTCTAAACTCAATTGTCCCATGCTGGAAAATGCAAACGATTTGGGCGGCAAGTCCGTGTCTACCAACATGCATGAATGAATATTACTGCCCATCCATCTTGCTTTCACTTTTTTGCTTTACTTACAATCCTCCAACTTTTTACGAGGGGTGTTGCTGTATTTTGGCACAGGGAAAATCTCTTGATCCAAATGCGAAAGCTTAAACTGACCAAAAGCATGTGATTCGTACAACACGGATTGGGCGCATATGTCGGTTGTGCTTATAACGTGCTACAATTAAGGATTTACAGTTAGCCGTTATCTCTCTTGCCTTACCCCTTATCGCCCCATCACGCATATCCTCTTACCTGCGTTTCTGATCCAAACTTGTTCATCCATGCACGGTATCGTGGGTCATCCAAAACATCCTGTCCTATGATGTGGATAATTGCGCCTGGCTTATCGGTTGTCTGGTATTGTGCAAACTCGGGCGATGATATCAAATTATCCAAATAGCGAACGCTAGGACAATCCACCAACATAAACAACTAAAATAAACCATATCAGTCTTTGTGTGCTTCTCCACATGATAAATAAAAAAGATACATACATGGCCTGGAACAGGTGGATCCATCACTTGGTTTGGTTCAATGACACGGCCGTCGTCAAGCGTCACTGTTTGACCTCGCTGCAAACGTCCTAGATACCATTCACCACATTAGCCATAATCCCAAAGTATCATCCTTCATACGACTTTACCATAAATAGGACCTGGAGGGATACCCAATGCCAATGCAGCATCCTTTTTGAATTTACCAGGCAACGTTGGGCCACGACAAATGTAGGTAACGGCAGCAGGATATTCATAGGTGGGAGGCAATCTAGCACGTATACGTTCGAATGATCGTTGTGGTTGTGCTGCTATCTCGGTATCCTCCATGACGATTTCATCAGGGTTGTTTCTTGGTGAACAAGGTGCTTCAATAGTATGAGCTGGTGGTCGTGCTGATTTCTTTTTCTTTTTGTTGTTGTTGTTGCTGTTGTTGTTGTTGCTTGGAGGAAGTTCAAACATATTGTTGAGAATGTCCCGTCGTGCAGCTAAATCCCGTTCCTCTGTAGTGATGGCAACCTCGTCTTCGGCAGCGTCAGAACGTCGTCGTTTGATACCAGGCTTCATGTAGTTGTCAGGAAGAATCACCACCGGTGTTACTGTTAATGGACCCTTGTGCTTGGGTGGAGATGCTTCACCAAATTCCTCAGTCTTTACTGAAAGGGATGACCTGGTTCAACATTGAGATGAAAGTCAATATCCATGAATCAATCACGTGAATGACTCTTTTCGTTACCGGTAAATGAAATGCCGAGTGGATGCCATGAAATGGGTAAGGTTTTTTGGGCCATGGATCGTCAGGTCCTTGACACCACCATCAGCCACAGTCAATAGCATGCCTATTGTTGTTTTATGCATTAGAGTGTATGCCGTTTATGCAACAGCCTTATCCCTTCATACCTGGTAGACCGCCAACACAATCCCAAGTGACTCGTGTCATGTAAATGTCCTTTAGCTTGGACCATTTGACCTTTTCCTCGACGCATAAACGTTGTGTTCCTTCACGACAGTTGAACATGTAACGCTGAGAATCGTAATGGACCATAATGGAGGGGGGACCTTCGGGTGAAGAATGACCGAGGAATTGAATGTATGCCTTCATGGTGCGTCGAGTGACAAGGTTATAGAGTTGGGGTCTATGAAAAAAGGATTGTGTGCGGGTGAAAGAGAACAGTGCCAAAGGCGGCATAACCCAACTGAATGATGCATACTTGCTCACATTTTTCCCCTCTCATACTCCATGCGTCGTCCTTTCAAAGCCACCACCATTATCACAGTCCATCCCATCCCATCCCATCCACCTATAAAGATGTGAAACCTATCCGCACAGCTTACACTACTACTACCATAATGGTATTACACTGATTATTTACATGTGCATCATCATTGATTTTGAGAAGAAAGGGGGAGTTGCCATGTTGTCGATATTAAGAGTTCATGCCATTGTCTATATGTATCCCCAATGACAGCACAGCATGTATGATGGAATGACCCTGGATTGGGAAAAACGAAGTTGCTATGGCAACATGACGCACGTGGCAACGATCATGTGAGATGTGATATCGTGGCAAATGCGCGAATGTGTGTGTGTGCGTGTGTGTGTGCGTGGATATAAAGTGCTTTTGATCTTGTTGAATACACAAAAGACGTTGCACGTAATTAGAGTCAGTCAGGAGCGATTACCAGCAGAATGCAAAAAGTCGGATGAGTCAAGGAAACAATGCGCCACGATGCAGCATGACCGATATGGAAGGTTGACGACGCCTACTCTTTTGGTATGCAACGGAGCTGAACACAGCCGAGTTACCCCCCTCCAATGATAATCCAAGTTGATCCCTCTCACATAAAATGATAACCTTCACCAAAGCCCACTCATCTCTCCAATATTGGGAATATCTGGGGGAGTTCTTAATCAAGAAAAGGATGTCACTATAGCTTATTGTGTAAGGGAGAGAAAAGAATTCAAGTTGGAAACGAGGGAAAAACTATAACGATCGAAGGATACTCATCATCCGGTTTTAGCTTTCCGATAAAAAAGAACCCCATTCCCAGTCTTTTTCTTTTACTTTCTCTTCCCTCGTTCACAATGGACTTCAGCAATGACGATTTCCTCAACTGGGTGCTTCAGCAGACAGAGATTGAGCTACCCCAGCAACAGTTATTGAATACCCAAGAGCCCACATACGCTCACGACAAACAACCTGCTGGCAGCAATAATGAAACAATGGCAGCAACTGCAGCAGCACCCTATACTTTGACCTTTGACAATGCACAACCAACGCCTGATATGGACATGCTTTTTACTCCTCAACAATGGGACCAGGGAATACCATCGATCAACAGCAATGATCATAGTCCATTGATGCAGTCGTATCATAGTGGGAGCAGCACCAGTGGAAGTTCATCTGATAGCAGCGACAAGGAAAGCAGCCCTCTTCCTAGATCACCATCCCCTCCAGCTACCAAAGGACGATTCACTAGCAAAGCAGCACTCAAACCTTTCATACCTGAGGACATTGAGCCACCTACCAATGCCGACCATCGTACAATGCCTACCACCGGTCGACTTGATTTCCGTGTTACAGCAACCCCTGATTACAATGTCAGTGCCTCTGATTTGAAAAAGATGACATCCAAAGAGCGAAGACAATTACGCAATAAGATCTCGGCTCGCAATTTTCGACAACGAAGAAAAGGTAAGAAATATACGAATGTATTATTGGATCAATGTGTCTAACCATATGAGACTTTAGATTATATTACATCACTGGAGGAGGAAATTGAAGAATTGAAATTGGATAAGGCTCAGATGAGAAATGAGATCAACAAGGTGTATGAGCTTGTAAGCAAATTACGCAAGGAAAATGAAAAGCTGCGTTCAGATATGATGATGGTACGCCAACAGCAACAGCAACAGCAACAACAACAACAACAGCCATCACCCGATATACCAGCCATGAGCGTTCTCAACAATACGGACGAAAATGCATTGACCACGTGGGATGCTCTTTTACGGGATTCAACATGGTTATCACACGCAGCCATGCCACAATGGGACTTTTCCCACGTCCTTTCCAAAGATCAAGAAAAGTCTTCTGTTTCTTTGCGTTTGAATGCACGAGAAATGATCCAACGGTATCCATTGCTTGCACCTGCCTTGATGTCTATTGTACTCGATCACACCATGGGCATGAGCAGCGAGCAACTGCTGGCAGCTTCCACTTCTTCCTCATCTTCGATCCCTCTTTACAACAATCGGGATGGAAAAGCGCTCATGCCTTTGCTTTATGAGGCGTTACAAGAACGACGTGCATCGATATCTGAGATCACAGATGATGAGGAAATGACAACAGCAAGTGAACGAGATGACGATGACGATAGCAGTGACAGCGATGAGGATGAGGATGACGAGGATATGCAACTTGTGAAAAGATTGCAGCAACAGCAATATGAAGAAGCAGCCTCGGGCGATTCCATGTCATGTCGTGAATGGGTCAAGAACAAGTTATGTTGCTTAAATGGTCGATGCGAGCAGCAATGTTGTGTACGCAGGTTGGCATGTTATGCCATCACAGCCGCTTACCAAGCTTGTGTACAACAATTGTGTGATATCAAGCAAAAGGATATTGAAGGTTGCTGCTCAAAGAACCTCCCAGAGACACCAACGGCTCATCAAGTATCAGCTACCTGCGCGGTCCAATGTGGATGCTAAAACATTCGATACATCTTCTTCCATCCTTATTGTATACATCCTACCTCTCCCACACACACACACACACACACGCACACGCCCACAATACCACTATCATACCGCCTATTGCCGTTTCGTACATATCAATGTTTCTTTTTCTTGCTTTTAGTCTGCACAGCATCTCTTGCATAATATACATGTATTCCATTTAACTCGTTTGTCTCTCTTGGTTATTGTCACATGCATGCATGATTCAAGTTTTCTTTTGGTTTTTCATATATGCCAAATGGGTTACTTTATTTATTAAAGACGCGAGCATGCTACAAGGAGCTGGCTTGAGAAAAATGCAACGGTAGTTACTGGCGGATCATATGATGTTAGCACGTATTCATGCGCGGAATTGGATCACAGCTACTCCTTCTTCCTTTTGCCTCCCTTGATCAGCTCGATTCAATGACTGTCAACCACATTTCAAATACTCGCCCTCCTTTGGAGAAGCTTTCCCTAGAGATCTTGCTCCACATCCAAAGCTTCCTAAGTGACTGGGATGACAGGTTTCATTTCGCCAAAATCAACGAGCGTGTCTGGTACATCAGCAGCAGGCTTCGATTATCAACACCCCTCAGACTCGATATTTGCAGCACCAACGTCCTTAAAATCATGTGTTCCCAAGTCATTCAGCTTCCTGATCAGCATCTTCCACGACTCCTCCTTGCTTCCATCATTCAATACAGCTATGCAGCACGCAGGTTCCATATCCCATCATGTCGCAGCAACCAAAAGAGCTTTGCACACTATTTCATTGGCCAAATCAGCAAACGCCATGATGCAAAAAAGATCACAATAGCTGTGGATTATCAGCATGCAGCTATATGGCAAAGGGCAACAGCCATCCACCACAGCACTGTGAAGATTGCAGCAACTGGTATCGAGGAAATTAATGACGATCACATTGACACCGACCTTTTTGTGACACCACCCGAAGCTGAGAGAGCAAAACGCACAATCAAGGAGTTGTACGTGAAAGCGGGAAAATGCGTACTACGCAGCGTAGAGGGTTTCGACAGCAATGATGAACATTCGATGATACCTTTGGGTGCGGTATCAATACTTGACAAGGGTGCGAAATATGAACGTGTCACTACATCAGCAACAAGTGATGATCCCCGCCTCTCTCCATCCACCACCATTGATATCACCGATGCCCATGACCTTGTTCGCAATCTTGGAGACCGTTATATGGAAATGGTGATTCTTTTTGGACAATTCTGGTTTCTTGTCACAAGCTTCGATGTATTCATTCACAAATCGCTTGATATCGATGACTGCGCAAACAAAACTGATCGCCAATACGAGTCACATCCAAAAGCATGCATCATATCCAAAAGCATGCATGGGCAAGCGACCTACCATGAATTATCAGTGTTTATAGCCAATGTTGAGCTTGTTGCCGTGGGAGGATTTTTTGGGAAAGATGATCATCCTGAGATAACTGGATTCCTTGGTTCGTCAATCAAGCATTTGCCTGTGGAACTACGACAACCAACAACATCAATGCAAATATTGGTGCGAATGAAGAGTGCAGAGAGCTCTGTTTCGAATCGACACTTACGACAATATGCAAAAATGGCAGCATTCCACACGTGGTCATTCCACAGTTTACGTTTTGCCACCCGCGATTTTTATCCCGTCAATCCTCTCGCGTTCGGGGATCATGCTGTAACTATCAACGGTCTTGGAGGCATCCCTTGTCGTCTTGCATCTCGTTTTTTCCTCTGCGTTGCCAAGCGTCGAGTATGTGGCAGTGATATTGAATATGCTCTCATGAAAGCGGTATCGGATCCAATGTTGGAAAAGTCGACCAAGAACATGAAGCCAATTACGTTTCGCAAGATAAGCAAGAGTGCAACATTGTCTTCGTCAACTACCGGGTTCATGAAGACTGCGATTGATGCGATGACACTGCTAGAGAAAGATCTGGGGAAGAACGACTCGATTTGTTTGCAGAGCATGCCAGTACTTTCAGAAATGGTGGTGAAGTTATTAAACGCAGGCTACGCTGATCGATTGACAACTGCAAATAAGACGGCAACAAAATTATATGCCAGCAAATACCGTTTCAACGCTACTCCGTAAGTAAGCCAGTAATCACGCACATCCTGCAATGTGAATTAATCGCCATTTTCTAGTCATGTCCTTCATTCATGATCATCGCGTATTCTCCGACTCCTTTTGATGACCATGAAGAGACTGAAGTGTGAGGAACAACAGGACGGCATATTATCAAGATTGATGGCTGTTGATTTGAAAAGGCTCCTCCAACAACGTATCATCATCATTACAACGTATCATCACCATTGCAACGTATCATCAGTACAACGTATCATCATCAGAACAACGTATGTATCACCGTTACAACGTATCATCATCAACCAACCACATATCAATATCATCAAGCAGCACAAGGTCCAATCAAACGCAAATGATAGAGATGGCCAAAGCCTTGCTTAGTTTGCTTTTTCTCATCCACATTTTTTTCTCCCTTCGTGTCATACACAATTAAAGTCATCCCACGTTCCGTTCAACCCCTCTTATTAGCAATCTAGTGCGTGAAAGAATAAAAGAATAAGACGCTTTATTGTATGGTGTATATCTCAAACTATGTCCTCTCTCAGTTCTCAAAGTAACCTGATAGGATTACCCTGATTAACAGGATCAACCAACGAGAAGGTGGAAGACAACTGATCCCAAAAGGAAAACCGCAGCCAGCCAGGCTGACTGTGGTCACTGATGGCTCATCCTCACGAAGCCTGCCGAACAGTAACCAGTGTGGAACTTGTAGCCTGCCGTACAGTAACTCCAAGCAACGACATCTTTACAATGCTCGTATAAACACATCAGTCAAACAAATGAGCTCAGAGCGCGGCTCCATCCGTATCAACCCCCCGATGAGAGCCTCGCTGAGAAGGATCAAAGAGGAACTTGAAGCCTGCCTTACAGACACTCCAAGCTAATACACCCTTGAGGATGGTCGTGTAAGCACATTAAGTGGAACTGAAAAGGAGTTGGAAGCGTTTCTTCAGTTTTAAAAGCATGCCAGTGTGACAAGCTTTCCTGTTGCTGCGGCGAACTGTCCTCGTGACCCCAAACTTTCAGCCTTTTCTATTGGTTTTATTCTGCGCACCTACTTTGAAGCACTGGTTAGCTACACACTGAGCCCACCCACTTCAACCCCCCCCCACACGCACCATCCAGCCAAACAAACCTTACTTTGTACGATCCAATTATACGATCCAACAATAACCATAATTACAATTGCCTTACTATAGATTTCCTAGGTCTCTCTTCTTGGTTACCATAGCAACCGGGAATCACTACGCGCGCACCAAAATCATAGCCATGGTAGCAACGTAATCCAGCCAACCAACCAGATAAACATATCCCTCCACATCAATCCACATTGGCCATGCCCGCACCACCTTTTGCTATCCCATGTCGCCTGCATTCATCCATCATTGACCATGCATGCACAAATTTTACTCCTTCATCTTGCGAACACCCTATATTACATCCATTTTCATGTGCAATCTGTTCCCTACTACATATTCTCCCTCCTTCCAATCCAGAAACCACCCAGTGATCCACAAGTTAAGTATATGAACTGATGGCAATAATGCTCGTTTAGATAATACGTTGAATTTAATTGGAGTGTCGAAGAATAGCACACGGTAGTGTATATGTGGTTTATCATGAAAGTATGATTTGTAAACATCCTTCATCCATGATTGTAACATAGCTGCTGCATGCATTGACCTGAGTATTCCAATAGCGTCCATGACTGTATAGCACCTTTCGCCAAGATATCATCCATTTGGTCAATCCCATCCAATCCATCATCATCCTAACCCGTATCCACGTGATCGTTCTTGCGGACGACGTTCGCTCCAAGTAACCAAAGCAGCATTCCAGGAGATCTCATCACTGTACTTGATTGCATCCATCCATCAAATCCACCATGTTGGTCGAAGACAGCCATGTGATAGTTGCTGATATGCTTCCTTCTCCATCCGGCTGCTGGTCAATCCTTTCTTGGTCATTTTCTTCCATCGCAGCTCAACAAGGTGAAGATTGCGGGTGTACTTGATAGCTGATATGACATCCCATCCATTGTAATCCGTATGTATCAAAGCAGGTTGCTGCAAGTAATATGAGGCAATAAAGTAAAGGCCTTGCTAATAGAAACGGCTGCTATCTTTGGTGGTGACAGAGGAGTGTGCAAGAGCGTGTGTTGTAGTAGAGTGACAAGGCTGTGAATGCTGTTACGATTGGTTGTGGCAGAAGACTGTACAGGAGAACGTGCAGTGTCAAGGAATGCCGGTGTTGTTGTAGTGGAGTGCACACGCCATGAACTAGCCCATTTAGTCAAAGACAATCGGATCAAGACATTCGTAGCATTGAAGTGATGGGTTGAAGCAAGACAATCCTTCGTAGGTGGTAGTTGTAGTTGAATGGGCCAACAGTTGAGAATGGGAGGAGGAGGAAGAGGGAAGAGGCTGAGAGTGGAAGAAGTGGAAATTAAATATGTCAGGCACCGTCCGACAGATCCATGCACACTATAAATTAATCCATGACCTTGATCGCCTCTCTCGAACCTGAAATTTTCACATAAGATGCTCTTGATTATGCTGATCAACTTTGTATTAATAACGGAGCCATGCTTCATTCAGAGTTTTTGAATGGGAGGATGTAATGTGGAGTTCACTATGACTGACGGAAATTCCGTGTCCGCCCGGATCCGTTGAAATGTCAAATAGTATGAATAATCATGGGATTGCCCATCTGGAACTTGAAACTTGGTATGAAGGTTCTCTGAGTAATGCTGATCAACTTCATTCATTTAAAAACCGCATGCTTCATTATGGTGTTCCAATGAATCGGGCGGTCCAAATATAGGGGGACGATGGACGGACGGAACGCAAGTAGGGTGCATAGTGGACACCCCCACGATTGGCCACCTCCGTCGTCAAACTTGGTCAGACGGTAGGCTTCGACATGCTGATCAACTCCATTCAATTAAAAACCATACACTGCATTATGATAATTGTGAATGGGAGCGTCCGACGATGAACGGATGCGGATATATGTAGGGTGGACGGCCCATGACCTCGAGATTGCCACCACAAACCTCAAACTTTCACACAAGATGCTCTTCGGCACGCTGGTCAACTGTGTCATAATAAAGACCTTACGATTCAATATGATAATTTGGAGAAAAGTGTACCTTTATGTTTGTTCATTGTAAGCGTGATGCTATGAGTATTGGTCTTTGTCCATTGGCAAGTAACTCACTCATAGAACCAAAGATGCAGAAACCCTGTGTGTGCACAATAAAGTCGAGAGAGCGAGAGCTTACATCTCAATGCTTGTGAAGGAACAAATGGTATGGATGGATAATGTCCTGCAAAACTGCGGGTTGGGAAATAGTGAGAAATGATGCCTGATACTGCCAGACAAAGGTTGTTATACAACTACCTGGGACCCATACGAATCTTCTCAGGTGACAATATCAGTTCATAGACATGTTTACGAGAAACTAGAGGATATATATAGTGGTCCAACATACACTTTATTAATGTTTAAATCCTCAACAATATGACATGAATCTACTGAATGGCATTGGTATAACGAGCACAGGGCAGTGGTGGTGATGCATTGCATATCCATGCGAATGTGTGCTAATGTACCACCTACTTTTAAGAGCCGCCCAAGTTTTGTTTTGACTTGACAAGGTCCGGGAGCAAATGCAATCATTTTATCCTTGTCCTATTCCCCCTCATGTTTCGATCCGCTCCATTCAGAGGGCGATTAACCACTTCACTGGCACGATTTGGACGTCCCACAGCATGTAAGCCTACAGCCAACATTCAACCATGTATGCAATTCCAACGAGGAGGACGCTGGGCGTCGACATCGAGCAACGGCACCAAAGACGACAAGAGCAATGTCTCTGCCGGCATGTACACAGCAGCTCTTTTTATATCAATGCTTGGATTGTCTTATGCAGCAGTACCGCTTTATCGATTGTTTTGTGCTTCGACCGGTTACAACGGCACACCAGTGACAGATGCGAGTCGATTTGCACGAGAACGTCTTGTACCTCATGAAGATAAGCGTCGTATTCGTATCACATTTGAGAGCAACACATCCGATGCGTTACCATGGTCTTTCAAGCCCGAGCTACGTGAGATCCATGTGGTACCTGGTGAAACGGCATTGACATTCTACAAGGCGAAGAGCAAGGCTGATGATGATATTGTTGGCATCGCCACTTACAATGTCACACCCCATCGTGCAGGTTCCTACTTTAACAAGATCCAATGCTTTTGTTTCGAAGAACAGCGACTTTCCCCTGGTGAAGATGTTGATATGCCTGTATTCTTCTTTATCGATCCCGACTTTTTGGACGATCCTTACATGAAAGACGTCAACACCGTTACTCTTAGTTACACCCTCTTTAATGCGAAATATGCCAAGAACTTGTCGCCTCCATCACCACCTACCGCATAGAAAACAATACCACTCCCACCTCCACACTCACATTACGAAGAGTAGAACAACAAGAATAAACACAACTTTGTTACATGTAAAAAGGAGAAATGAAAGAGCGAAAATGACAAAGGTATATGGAATTTTCTTGTATGCGTGTGTGTGTGTGCGTATCTTTTTGATCAAAGGAAAGACAATTAAAAGCTGTGTATATGGATGTGGGAGTAATTATGTGTGTGTGTTTTGCGATACATTTCGCTCTCACATTAAATGCTAATTACATACCATGTGGCATGGATGAAAAGGATTTTATGCGGAATCATCAAGAGCAGGGGTTGTCAAAGCACGTGGAAACCTGTCTGGAACCGAGGAAAAGGAGACAGATGAGGAGGGATGATCATTACTATCAACACCACCACCAATAATCGCTGATGATGTTTCACCCCCACCAGCAGGAAACGAACGACCACGCGCCATACCAGTGGCGGATGCTGCCGAACAACAGGAGGAAGAAGGAGATGCCACTATGGGAGTCACTTGGATATTTCTTCGTGAAGCAATGGAAGAGGATCGTGATCGGATTTGCTGGTGAACATCTTTATAACACTTGTTATACTCGCTGGGATGAATGATCGGCATTGCTGGTGCCACGTTGCAAGAAATGGTCTCCTTTATAGATGCGCTGTCATTCTTTTCCATATTAGGATCAGCGGTAGTAGATGAAAGTTGAGCCGATGCTAGAGGTGGTGGTGGGCTAACGCTGCGAGCTGGTGACTTTGGGCGAGACGACCAATGATGAAATAGATTAGATAGAAATTTGTTACTACTATGTATACTATTGGGATGATTATTGTTGCTTGATGAGGTGGATGAAACGGTGGATGGATTGGATGTGCGCCGCAACTCTCCAAACGAAGATCTTGTTGAAGCTGTCATAGAATTGGATGAACTAAGACTACTAGCAAGTGATTCAGATGATCGATGGCCTCGTAAAGTGGGTCGACGTTGTTGCTGTGGTGACAAAAGTGATGATGTCGATGAGCCAGCACGATCCATGTATGATGGCAATGGTGGTGGTATAGCTGAAGAATGCGTGTGCATGTCAAGTCGTTCGAGCCACTTATCGAGAACACTGGTAGATCCCATCTGTTGCTGTTCCAAAGCAGAGACCCAGATATCCAGCTCTTCTTTGGTCTCGGTTTGGAGAAACATATCGGATCGCTCATTTTTATCATTAGACAGCAACAAGAATGTATATTGTCGTGAAGGCTGCTTTTTGAGTATCGACGGTAAGGCAATCGGAATAACGTCGGTTACAATTTGGTACTGGTCAAGATGCAGCACATTCTGGGGCAAGGTATCAGTCTATGTGTAACAGCGAGGGAGGGGTTAACATATCAATCAATGGCAAAACTTGGGATGTTGCTATGGCAATATCCAAAGAAAAAGTGATGTGCATGTATTGTTCTCATATTACCTCGCTCTTGTAGTATCGCAGCTCATTGCCTTCAAGAACGAAATAACGCCGCACCCATGATTTTCGAATGCCATGGCGTTGTTTCATCAGCCAACCCTGAGCTTGGGGTGCAAAATTAGACATGTGTAAAATAAAGGGTCTCGAGTACACAACAAGAAGGAAGAAAGAGAAGCAGCAAGCATGTGCCACTGTCCTTTTTACTTTATATATAAACCGCTTCCAATTAACCCCTTTCTTCTTTTTTTGCCTCCCTCCCTTGTTCCCCTCGCGTGGTTCTCTAAATCAATCACCTGGGTTGTCTATTCGCACCAGAATTACTCCTCAACCCCTTCTTTTGCAACGTTCCCTTTTGACCGATTCCGTTGCACACCTTCCACAATAAGCCCAAAACAAGGATGAAATTGGGGGAGTCCAAACCCGTTTTCCTCAATTCGCGATTATCTAGTAGTCAGCTTAGTAGAAGCCTCCTAGCATGGATCTCAGTCAATGAATACAAGTTGTAGCTAGCATAATACAAAGTACATAAAATAAGAAAAGGAAACCAATACGTACACCATTGACATCACTTTGATGAGATAAAAATAATGACGGTACTATGCTGGATATTGACAACATGATGATTGTAGTCACTTGCTGCTATGGCTTGATCTTGGCAATGGTTGATTGGTTACCTATTTCTTCCCACCTCACACCACGCAACATGTAGCCATGCAGTTCAAAGAAATTCTTCAAGTAATTGGGACCTGCTTGCTGATGATGGCCTTTGCGAAAGGCTATGTGCTTGCTCATGTCTTACAACATCACTTTTAACCACCGATGTCTGTGCTCAAATGTGTGAGAAGCGATTCAAGACGCTTTGATTTGTAGCTTGCGATGGGCTACATAGCGCCCTTTATGATCGAACATCCAGCACCGATATTGTGATAATGCATATGGTTATTGGATGTAATGGTAATACTAGATCAAATGTGGGTTGTTGAGTGTTTACTGAATAAAGCATGCACGTTGCTATGTTCAATCGATGCTGAAGATGTCAATATCACATTTTAGGTTGTGATGTGTGAATAAAAGACTCCAGCATTTAGCTTTGTTAGAGAATGAAATGACCGCTTTTGGGGTCACATTTACATTTTGATATGCCACTGTGTTGTAGTGATCATAGGCAAGAGTCACCCTTGGAGAGGGAAAAGGTTGTAAAATGGATTTATAAGCTGCTTTCCTCAGTTATTTCTTATGTTCTCTAGGGGGAGGATCATCAATACATGATACATCGTGATAAAGTTATTCTTCTTTTCTCTTTGCAGATTCATCGTTACCATCTTTTTTGATCGTTTCTACTAATTCATGATGTAGGGTGTTGTCAAAATCCGAGTGGCAGAAATGGTTCTCTATTTTATTTATCATCTTTGGGTATTTTGAATGCCAAGTCTTTGGGTCGTATTGCGCTAAACACAGTAAGGGGTGTTTGGTAATCTCCAACGTGGTGATTTCGCGGCACTGCCGGCATATAGCAAGAGGAGGAAGGTGACACAATTGAATTAGTGATTTCCCTAAAAGAGTCAATGAGCGAGCCCTTGCATAGTGGACAACTCATCTCATCATTGTCTAAAGTCGCTTTCTTCGTAGACAATGTCACAACCCTTACATAACGACACCACCTTATCCCGTATCTCGTGAAGCTTTAAGAACCTGATAAAGAGGACTTAGATCTCCCTATGAGCAGAAAGGGAAAAGTGGGGGATCGTGTTGGATGTAGCAGGTCACGGTCATGTTAAGCAAGGAGGACGGTAGGAGAAGTGGGGCAACCCGAATAAGAGGAGTAAATGTGATGACAAAAATGACCCGTGTTACATCTTCCCCTGGCCAATGGATGTTGACAATCGTTTTTGGACCACAATGATGCCAGCTGCAACACAAACAATGCGAACAATGGACAACGTGGGATATTTGATTTCTGTGTAACCGACATGCCAGAATATGTCAGCATTTGTATTGACTGCAAGATATAACGCTACCAATGACAAACGCGTAGAATATGACACAATTTACTTTTCTCCTTAAGCTTGCATTACATCCTATCCATCTATACATAACATGATGCTTTACTAAAGTATCATATATAACGTATCATCGCGGGATTGTTCTGCATTATTAGACCCCTGTAGAATGTAAGAGAAGCCAATGAGTGATAATGTCGACAATTCGTGGCAAAAAAAACGTCGTTCAGACACACCTTGTGTAGTCAACTACAAAAAACTATCACATATAGGAGCATAGAATGTCATTTTGCGATCAAACCACTTACTCGAGCATAAGACCCCCTTTTATTAGGAGGTGTGATTTACGGATGATGATAAGGGCATAGGTGTTTACGGATCATTCTTCCGTTTTTGTGATTTAATGGAGGATTGCATGTGGGGTGAGCAGCAAAAGGAGGAATATGAATCACATCATGTGCAATGGAATGGATATGCAAGCTCCCATTGCTGTTAGTGATGATATCAGCAGTCGAAAGCCGCCCATCCGAATGCTCTTTTTTTGACATGTTCGTACACATTGATGTATTATCCAGGTTTGCAGATAAGATGGATCAAGTAGCAAAGGCCCAAGCAGTATGCATGATGCGCACGTGATCTTAATAATGCCACCAGCGGAGTGGCTTGTTTGAAATATGGGAGCGTGTTGGATAATTGCATGTTCAGTTCTCTCTTTCAGTATGGGCTCGTCCGATAAAGTTAAAGAAAAAGAAAAGCACGCAACCGATCTTGCCAAGGTATGGTGAATATCATACATTGCGATTGCTCATTAACACGATCGACACACGATTGACATTAGAAGAAAAGCAAGAAGGACAAGTCGAGCGATGGTAAAGCTTTAGTGTACTAGCTCGCTATATCATGATGATTAATGCTTTATTATTTTCATAGACAAGAAACGAAAGCGAGAGGAGAGCGTAGAGAAGAAGGCTAAGAAGTCTAAAACGAGTGGCGATGATGGCGTGAAGAAGGAAAAGAAAAAGAAGGAGAAGAAGAAAAAGGACAAGACAAAGGGCGACGATGAAAAGAAGCAGCGAAAGCATGCATGCGACAGCAACCCTTCAACGCCAGAGAACATTGATACACAACCATCATCACCTTCGAATACCAACAACGACGATGCTAAAGAGGAAAGTGGTGGATGGAACAACTGGAACAAAGCCAGCTTTGGTGGAGATCAGCAGCAGAAAGACAAGTTCTTGCGCCTGTTAGGTGCCAAAAAGGCGAGCAACCAATCATCGGAACGTCAGCAACCCAAAAAGTCAGGAGGAGGTTTGTATGGGTCTCTAAAGAGTGCTATTGACGAAGATGAGAAGCACCGTATTTCCAATGATTTGCAAAAGCAGTTTGAGGATGGATTACGGTTTAGAAAGCAGCAACAAATGGGCCGTCGCGGTGGTCTCGGTAGCTAGGCAACCATTTTAAGATATCATTCATTGACAACATCCACATCATGTATATAAAGTTAGCAGTTGCTATATTCATCTTGACATGTGATTTATTCGTGATGCATCGTAGTGGGGGACGGTGATGGGGAAGATGTGCAGTATCTGCAATGCAGAAATAGACATAAGCTCGTCTAATTGTGGCAGCACAAGGTGCATATGGCTTTTGAGGATTGGGATTGTGATGTTAGCCAGTTCACATATGTAGGGCCATAAAAACCAGTCAACCGAATTGTCGTTGGGCCTAGCAAAACGGTTAATTGGCATGTTCTCAGTCAGTTTTTAAGGCGAATCTTACCAACTGTCTGAAATCCCCATATGCTGTTCAGTTTCTATCGTTGTATTGTTGCTTGTGTAAAGCGAGCCAGCCTGTATAGATCGGTGACCGCCAGGATGTCGGACGCATTTGCGACTTTCAAGATAATTGTTCGCTATATCCATCCTGCATCAACCATTCATAGCGGTGGATGGGCAGCATACAATGGGTTGCGTGGCCTTGGCTATCGACATGAGGTAGTCAACCATTCCCAGAAGTTTATTCGTCCTGCTGGTGTTCACACGAATGCTATTGAAGGTGAGACTTTATATTGCAATCAGGACTCGCAATTGCTGGGACTGGGATGTTCACTGAAGCATGTGGGATAGCCGTGCTGATAATGAACGTATGTATCTACTACATAGTCTGGTCGTTCTTGAATACTTTAATTTGCCTGCGTGTTTGAGCTCTTGCTCCAGACATTCATTTCCATCATTCAACTTTGTTGATCCGAGCTGATTTGACCAAACTATTATATAGTGATGAGTTTAAGAAAGCTTTTTTGATGGATTGTGGTGTTACCTATGGGCAATTCTCGAGGGGTTTTCGATTGTAAACAATCCTTGCATTAATGGATGTACAAATGATGATGTGATATGGCCTTCTGACAATGGTTGTAAGTCGACGTCTTTCCATGAGGGGATCCTTGTCAGCAGTAGAGAAAATGGAAAAGAGAAGAAATAGGAAATGCATGCTCGAAATCACTTATAGCGACTTTCAGAATGTGCAATGAAAGTGATATAGCTACCAAGGTGACCTTGTGGCTCGGATGGCGTTTTGTTGTGGTCCTTGTACACTTTTTGCTCATGCAAGGATGCATGATTTCGGCATCCATGCTATCAATATCGCCATCCCGGAACGACCAAAGAACAAAGCCTGAGGATTGCAACAATGCATGCACGTGTCATATAATCAAATGCACCATTACAATTCCAGAACCCGACGTACACCATGGCACGAAACCAACCTTTGCAGAAGCTTCACGGGGAGATAGCTATCTCGAACGTAACTAAGGTGTCGTGTGCAACGACAATGAGAGTAGGATAAAAATAAAGCGCTATGAATGTCCACAAGATCAGCACCTCTACTATTCACAGGTTGCAAGATGTGATACACACAAACCTTGGTTATTCAGCCTTGTAAGCAATCAAAGAAGGATGGCAGAGGAAAGAAATGTGTGGGAGTATGATGGGAGGCGACAACATCCCTTTATTGTGTATTGTGGGCGTCGGTATTTCTGTTTGTTTTGGAAGATCGATAAATTGATGCATGAGCTGATAAAGTGATGGGGTGCATATACTTACCATGTTGTCAGCCCACTCACGATGTTGGTATGTGTGCTCGGTACGTAAGAAGTTTAGCCTGACATTGCGTAACTGTGGTTTGAGTAGAGAATGGTGCAAGAGACATGTGCAAATGGCCAAGTCCAAGTGGGCACGACCTTTTCCTAATAGAGATATCTATGGCTAACACATTATCAATGGGTCTCGCCGTCAACACAGGTGTTTGCTGCACACAAGGGTCGATCCATGATGCTACTTGGTGGTAGTCGATTTGGATGAGATAGAGAAGATTGCATTATATATCATAATAAGCGACGAAGGAAAGGTTCAGGAACATTGTGTATTGGTGAAGGTAGGCGTTTCGTTGGTAATGTGTATAGCTCAATGTTTATTACATTCGTACTACTACTCTGAATACGAATCATGATTCAAACGGCCTGTTGATCACTAAGATAAGGGAAGTTGCAACGCTGACTTATGGGACCCTGATTAAAGTGCAGGTACCACAGCAAGAATGAGCCGACCGTTGGGAAGAGAAAGCGTGCCTGAAATTGGCAATCCAAAAGAGCCACGTATCCTGGCAACATTGGATGTGAATAAAGCGTGATCCGAACATTGTATGGTCACATGCCAGCAATAAAATGTTCATATGTATGTGTTTTTATATTATAATAACTTGTAGAGTATGTGAGATAAGGCATTTGTGTACCTTAACAGAGGGTCAAATGGGAATTGACTGTAATGCATGCAACGTGGCTGACTCTTAATGGAAAGATATTTTGAGTGGTGTCACATCACTGACGCCTTGACTCCTTCCTTCTAACTCCATCACCACTCTCGTTCATCGGGATGACTCAAAACTATCCTTACGCTAATCCCGCGTTTACAGCTCCTGTCAATGGAGCACCGATGCCAGTTCGGTCACCATCACAAGGCCTTTCTCCTCCCACAACGCCAAATATGCAGAACAGGGCTGGTTCACCATCACTGCAACAAGACCCTCATCACTCCAGTCGACGCGCTAGACGCCATTATCCAACCTATGTTCAACAGCAACCACCACAGCAACAGCAACCGTTGCCACCTTCGCCCATGCAACAACCTCCCTTGCCACAACCTCCCATGCAACAACCTGTCATGCCAACACCTTCCACCAACGACTATGCTACTCCCGCAGGACTCGCTAATGGTGTGGCCAATATGAATCTATACAACAACGCTCCCAGTAATCCAGCACGAGATGATGTACCTCTCGTGGGTCAGGCACCACTCATTAACGACTTGGATATGGCTCCTCCTACTGCTCACGTTCCGCAACATGTAAGATGATGTTATCTTTATTTGATTGCTAGGCAAACTGATCCATTCATTATTCATATTGATAGATGACAGTTACACCATCTCCTCACGCTCAATCTAGTTCAACCTTTATACGTTCAACATTAAATGCCGTGCCTGCCTCCAACGCCTTGTTGAAAAAGAGCAAGCTTCCTTTGGCGCTTTTACTCGAACCTTATCCTTCGGTCAACGTAAGTCAATCCGTGCTCCTAACTAGGCCTTTCTCTAATCTCAGACACTTTTCAATCAAAAGGAAAATGTACCTGTGGTTTCTGATACTGTTATTGCTCGGTGTACTCGGTGCAAATCTTATATCAATCCCTTTGTACGATTCAGTCAAGGTGCTCTTAAATGGCAATGCAATTTGTGTGGATTGGATAATGATGGTAAGGATGAGGACAATGAGGTCAAAGATACAACCAGAGACTAACATCCATGTGTAGTACCTAGTGCATTTGATTGGGATGTTGTCAACCAGCTATCCGTGGATCGTTGGCAACGCGTGGAACTCAATTACGGCTGCGTTGATTTTATGGCTTCAGCTGAATACATGGAACGCCCACCACAACCACCTGCTTACGTCTTTGTGATCGATACATCCTATCAAGCCGTACAAACAGGCATGGTCAGCGTCACTGCCACTGCCATTTTGGAATCACTTGACAAGATACCCAATGATGATGGTCGTACCAAGGTTGCTTTTATTACTGTGGACAATGCAGTTGGCTTTTATAAGCTAGCAGGAGAGGAACCTGAAATGCTGGTTGTGGGAGACTTGATGGAAGTGTATCTGCCGCGTGCTGCAAGTGACTTGTTGGTCGAGTTGACGGATGCCAAAGCAGTGGTACAAGATTTACTGGAACGTTTAAAGACGATGCATAATGGGACTCACATGGTTAACAATTGCCTGGGAACAGCTTTACAAGCAGCTCGTAAATTGTTGGTGAGAGATTGAGCCATTTTGTATCCTTAATACAGCTCTTTTAACCTACATCTTTCTATAGTCATCCACGGGAGGAAAGATTATCTGTTTCCAAGGAAGTCTTCCTAGCATGGGAGATGGCACAGTGAGACCCGCCGATGAAAAGAAGGCCGTGATCGATACCGCTATTATGGCCCCATCCAACATGTTTTATCGTACCTTTGCCACTGAATGCGCAAAATCTCAAGTGTGCGCCGACATGTTTGTTATTGGAACAGGACCTCATGCTGATGTAGCCACCATGAGTAAGTATCTGTTTGGGTGCGAGTCTATGGGGATCGAGCGGCTGATATCCGTGCTTTGTATAGACGTTATTCCTCGATTCACAGGTGGTCAAACACACTTCTTCCCTGGATTCAATGCCAAGAACCCTGCTGATGTGCAAAAGTTGACCCATGAAATCCAGTCGCTATTGGGTGAGCAGATTGGCTTGGAGGCGGTGATGCGTACACGTTGTTCTCCTGGTTTGGTGTGCCACGCTTTCCATGGCAATTGCACAACCCGAGTACCGGACATTATGGCATTACCCAACGTACCACGTGATCAATCATACTGCATCGAACTCACTCTTGAAGATGATATCCAATCAAGCCATGTCTATTTCCAAACCGCTCTTTTGTATACGACATGCTTTGGAGAACGTCGCATCCGTGTCATCAACCTTTGCCTTCCTGTGGCACGCACTCTACCAGAAATATTTTCGTCGGTCGATCAGGTCGCTATTGCCCGTGCTCTCTGTCATGAAGGTAAACACAGCATGGTGGTATATATACAGCATCATTCTTATTTGATGATCATGTTCTTTAGCTATTGATAAGGCTGTGACACAAAAGCTGAAGGATGCAAGGGACCTGCTAGCAAAGGGCACTATCGACATTTCTAGCGCTTATGCAAGAGAAGTGATTGGATCAGTAGCATCCGGAGCAGCACGATTATCTCTGAGTCGCAATTTGGCAATGTTGCCATTCCTTGCTCTTGGTGTGCTCAAGACAGTATGTATGGTATTTGATTGGCGCAGAGGATTATAGCTAACTTCTTTTTTGCAAAAAAAAAAAGGATACCTTTAATGAGGCTGGGAATATTCCAATGGATATGCGTGCACAATCCACTGTTCTTCTCAGGACGCTGCCTACTTCATTGTGGCTCGAATACGTTGCTCCAAAATTTTATGCACTACATTGTATGCCACAGCAGGTATGACAACGAATAACATCCTTCCTTTAATGTTCATTATCCTCACACACAAGTTTTCTTTGTCTAGGCTGGAACCAATGATCCTCAAACAGGTCGATGTGTTATGCCACCACGTATGAATTTGACGAGTGAAAAGTTTGAGCGACATGGCTGCTATCTCATCCACGACAGTCAACGAATCTACATTTGGATTGGTAAAGATGCCGTGCCACAGCTATGCAATGACTTGCTCGGTGTACCAAACATTGGCCAAGTGCAATCTGGACAGGTAAAAAGAATGGGGTATGTGAAACATCCAGAGAAAGGGACTCACATGTAATTTATTTAGATGGTTGAGCTTCCCCAATTGAAGAACGCCTTCTCCCAACGTGTATCAAGTATTGTCCATGCGATTCAAAAGCAACATCAAGGCACCTATTTCCCCTCATTGTATATTGTCAAAGAAGATGGCGAACCCATGCTACGAGCCATGTGTCTTAGTCGCCTTGTGGAAGATCGATTACCAACAGGCCCATCAACAGCAGGCGCAAATCAACAACAAGTCAGCTCGGGGATGAGTTATTTCCAATGGCTCGGATTCGTGCGTTCAAAATGCCAGTAAATGGATTACATGTTATATATTTTTTATACACGAGATGAATAGTCAAAGAAAAGAAAAAATAATAGACTCTACGATTTATTGTCCTTTGTACATATGATTCTCCTTCCAACTGGAGTAAAAGTTTTTGAATAGTAACTTGCCGGCTTCATTAAGGGATGCTAAGATCATGTGTCGTTGACTCTCATTGACCATATCCATCAAATTGTAAAGGCCTTGTTGTTCCAAAATAGTCTTCACTTGGGGTTGAGATATGCTCATGGCTGGATGTGCTTGAATTGAAAAGTACTCCAGTAATAGGAATGGAACATGCTTAGATATCAACTTGTTTTGTGTTGCTGCACTGAGTCGTTGGTTTTTGCCTTCCGTAAGGAATTTGGCTTCCATAGCAGAAAAGAGTCTCGCCATACGTTCTGCAGCCGAGGTATCGAGGGGTGCGGAAGGAATTAGTAGCGTATAAGTACGTAACCGTTCCTTGTTGGATTTGCTGGTTAATGCGAGATGGGTCGATCGGAAACACTGCAATAGCGATTGTACAATAGCAATGTAGACAGGTAACACATCTACAAGCTGCTCACGTCGATAAATCAGGATATTCTGCATAAGCAAGTGTACTGCATCAAATAGCGCACGTGATGTAGGCTGATCGACATCCGCAACAGGCACCACATTGGTCAATTGAATGATACTGGTAAGTACCAGGGACAACGTTTGTTTGCTGACGGCCATATTCTATGTGAATTGTATGCTAGATTAATACTCATTTCGTCCTTGTGAAAACGATTTACTTACAATATCAGCGATAAGGTCTGCCATAAAAAGTAATGCCTGGTGGATAAACTTGACTGATCGTCTTTTGACGCCAATCATGGTAAGCTTGGTCACAAACGTAGAGAATTGCCTTCGAACAATGGGCTTTTGTGCTATTGTGAATTAAAATTAGAAGCCGTCAATGAGAAAAAAAAGTACACGCAATACTTACATTGGGTAGATGCTTGCACAGTAGTGGCTAAAAGGGTCAAGTAGATATGCTCCCGTCCCTGATCCACCATTCGATCCGCTTGTGCAATAAATCCAGCAAGTACAACCGCATACTGGTCTTGATCCAACGTTTTCACCCATGAGGACAGAGCATCACACAGCTGTTGAACACTTTTTTGATCTGAGGACGCGAATGGTAGTGAGTACTTGACGACCATGACATTGAAATAGATTACCTGAATCATACACGAGCGTGACAATGAACCAAATCACTGCTAAAACACGTTCTGTGACATAAGCATGCTGGTACTGTGATACTGCTCGGCATAATGATCCAACGAATGCAGTCGTTGTTTCCAAGATGCGATCATGGATTGGCATGGGTGACCGCAAAGAACGCTGAACCAGGACTGTGAATGGCGAAGCAAGACGCACCATGTGTTGCGACAACTCATTGGCATCGACAACTATGAACATTTCATTGAATATGTGTCTGCTGTATAACATTCACCCACTTACTTTTACCGCTCTGAGGCTTGACCAACTGGTCATATTCATGTAACAGGGATGCCAAAGCCAAAATGTCCTTTGTCAAGATGCTTAAGCCTTCTTCAGGAGCGTCCAACAGCACAGAATGTGCCTGCTTCAAACAATGAATCACATGCTTGGATGTTTGTGATACAATGTCGGCTGCGAAAACAATCCTTGTGGTATCGGCATCAACACATCTGCAGGTCCCAAATATCGTTAGTCACACATACACACGCATACAAGAGAGAAATATCGCCTTACTTGGTAGGATGGGCCTTTAGATATCCAATCACTGATTCCACAGCATCCATCGTCCAGCAGCTTGCATTAGGTTGTTGTGCCTTTAACCATTGCAGTCGTTGCTTGAATGTAGAATCGAGAAATGCTGCAGCATCGCTGTCGCCATCAGCTTGTGTCATCAATGATCTATATGCACATACCATTAGTTTGAAACAAAACTCAGCCTTTTCCTGTTACATACCGCAATACAAGCAGATCAATTTGTTTCGTGACATGAAGGATACCAGGTTCACCAATGTCACTAGCAGAGTCAAGGAACCATGACATTAAGTCAACGTTGGTTTCCTAAGAGAAAGGGAAAAAAAGAGTTAGAAATCCAAACGCCATCATCATCATCACGGGTGACTTACCAATCCATGCTGACCGTGATAGTTGGACATTAAGCGCAAGAGCAATGTTCGTGCACGTAGAGAAATAAGACCACTTTTGCGCATGCCAGCGTTAGCCCAGGCATCGATCAATAAGGTAGCACGTAAGAGGATGGACCGGTTACTCTTGTGATAATACTCCATTGGGAAAAGCAACAATAAATCGAGCATATGTTCCAACTTTGCTGTATCATCGTCACTGCAAATATCCATGTCGGATCCTTCCTCGAGCCAAGTCGCAAGCTCTGCGAGCTGATCCGCTGTCCATGCACCTTCCATCGTTGCTAGTACACGTGCAATCTTTCCTGAAGCTGTGTCGCCCACATGTGCTTTGAAGAACTCGGCCAAAGAATGAATCACTGTAGTAGCCGCATATTCTACACAGGGTCTAATGAGACGACCTTGCCTGTGATCTCTTTTTCTCTTTTCAACTTACCTTGTAAACTGGTAGCCTCATAAAAGTTTGCTGAGCGTAATAGTGATTGATTGATCGACGGGATGGAAACTTGATTGCTCTCAAATCCATGCCAGGGCGTTTCCAGCAAGGGCGTTAACACCAATTCTGTCAGCTTCTTGGCTCGTTCTCCCACACATGAACGGCTATGTATATGTAAGAATGAGCATGCAATGGTCAATGAAGAATGGGTAATTACATACCAAATGACATCAAACCATTCATCAGTGATGAGTTTCCAACAAGCAATCTTGACAGCACTCGAATCCAAATGCACCAACGAACCATCCCATGTATCCTTTGATGAAACGCTTTGATGATCCTCGAGAGCAAAATCAAGCACACGGCCAACAATATCCAGCGGTGAAGATTGGGGTGCCTCCTCAGCTGCAATGTTCAGGTACGAAAAGTAGGCATGCTGTAACAACGCCGTTACCTACATGAACAAAAAGGAAATCAATATCATCCTCAATAACTCCTCAGTTGACAATATACTCACACTCAAAACAGTGACACAATGACTATCTTTGGTATCCTGCTTATGACATTGATCAAATCGTGTTTGGAGCGCCTCGGCAAGCCATCCACGCGTGTCGCCATTCAATGTTGCCCAGTAAACATCTGCCATGCTATTCGTCAGTGCTGTATGTAGTTGAAGAGCTGCCAACAAATTTCCTTGATTCTTTTGCGATTTCTCAAGACTAGGTTTGATAAAACGGTCAAAGACAGCATGCGTTTGTGATTCGAAAGCACGTCGTTGATGTTGTGTAAGGTTGACCGAGGTGATGAATTGTGCAAAAAAGATGCTCATCAATCGAATAACTGCGGGCGAGCTGTCTTGATAAAGTTCATTGGCAAATTGTTCAAAGAGTACCGGTGCTTGATTTGTTGGAAGCGATTTGCTGATGACAGTGGAGAACCTAGCAAATAACAGCCATGTGAGAAAGGAACAAAATGATGTTGGTTACCATCCATACTCATCAAGGAATCGTCTGCTAAAGCATGGCATCGTGAGTAGAGGATCGATATCAGCCTTGGGTGAAACGGTTTTCAAAGCGGTGAGAAGATCGCCAATAAATGCATCCATCTGTCGTGACGCTGAATAAACAGAAAGTACTGATAATGCAAGAACCATGCAAGTGTCCAATGATTTGGCCTGTGGCTATAGATTGATGTTAGTCGACTTGCCGTCTTATGGCTGCTGGTAGTTGTATGACTTGCCTGAATGAGAACTGGCCAAATCTTGTTCATGCGTGCTTCAACCAGCAAAAGATCGATTTGGAGCAATGCATCGATCAATCGCATCACCGAGGCCTGATCACAGTCTATCACATGGTTTAACATGATGAAGGAACCAGCATATAGATCATTACACACTCACCTTTTGGACAAGCCAACAGGTTGACTGCGTTTTCGGCAATGTCATCCAAGAAAGCATGTTGTGATCGAGATACATCATCATTTCGTGCGACATAAACATTCAATTCCAATAAGACGTGCATCAGCTGACAAAGCGTATCCACCTCCGAGGATTGCTCCAAAATCTTATGACATTCCACCAAAAAGCCAAATTCCACGTGTCGCACGGTGTCTTGACCAGATGTTTGGACTCTCTTCTTCCGGAATGCACGCACAAACCGTGAATATAAAACAGGCATCACATCCAATACTGTAAATTGATCATCCCACATTAGTATGTACACTAACTACTATGCAACCAAAATACATTACCATCCTCAACACTCTCTGGCTTCTTTAGCAATCGGCCAAGTTCTTCAAACAACTTGTATACGTAGGTAGACTTGTTACTCTGGAACGAAGCAGCGTCGGATGATCTGAAAATAGACGTGTATTCCATGATACTGTCAGGATGAAAGAGACTCGATGATAATAGGTCGGTCAATAACAGTGATAATTCGTTGTCGGTTGCTGCAATGCGTCGACGAATCGAGAGTAGTGCCGGGAACGTTTTGCCTACAACCACCGTGAAAGCCTAATTACATGCATAAAATAGTCAGTGGATGTTTAGTATTCCCAATGCTATGATTTTTACCTTTTTATGATTTGCAGATTGCATGATTTGCGAATTGTAACGTTTCAGCAACACCTTTGCAAGGTTGGCAAGCGCACCATTATCGATATGAGTTGCAAGTGTCTCCAACAGCTGATCCATCACAGCAACCATATGCTCAAACGTGGGTCGATAAGATAAAGCGAAAATGGGCGAGAACAGCAATGCTAATGCATTCGACACGTATTCCAATAGCTCTGTTTGTTGTGCTGGTGGATCTTTTTTGATACGGTTGAGCAGCGTGGTGACTGAAGTAATGAGGGGCACTCGTATGCTGGGAGGTGATCGACCGGTGGTATTGACGCGTTCAGTATAGTGAGCAAGTAGCTCTTGTAACAGCTGCCAGTATGCGACTTGAATAACAGCCGTATCGGTGGATCTATTGATAAGGTCAATGTCTGTCGAATGGGACTCGAGTTGTCATGGGGATCTGCTTACGATTTCAGCTTCGATCTCGTCAACGCTGTACATAGCCATTCTAGCAAGAAATCGTCCTTGTTTGGGAAGAAAAGTTTGTCGTTTTTCCATGCTTGAACGGCTGTGTCGATACGCTCCTCAGCCGATAAACCAGCACCCTTCAGAGCTTTGGCGATCTGTTCCGATGACATGGGAGAGGGGAACTGGGTAATAAAGAGGTCGACAACGAAAAAATTCCAGCGAACAACCAACCTAAATTGGCTGCTGTCATGCAATTTTCTATATTCACTTGACAACCCACACATATACAGTATCTTCAATTTTTTTTGTTTATTTGATTGTCGTTTACAAACCAAACCGGGATGTATGATACAGAGTGGAAAGCTAATTTATACAAAGAATGGGGGGAAGCAAATGCAAAGAACATGCAATGTGAATGTGTGTGTGTGTTGTGTATGTGTGTGTGCGAGTTTTTGACTTTGGATGGGGTTGTTGAATATGTGTAATAAGCTTTTTTGAATATTGCGAAGGGTGAATGGAAAGAGCAGGTAAGGATGTATAAGTGTGAGGAGGGAGAAGGAGGGAGACCTACCATACTTTGTAATTGGTATTAAGATGACTGATTTTAAGGTTTACGGAATTCAAGCAGCACAGGGTATATAGCTTGGAAGGCCTGATAGATCTCCTCACGCACTTTGGCACCTGTCAAGACAATTTTGCCCGATACGAAAATAAGCAACACAATCTTGGGCTTCACCATGCGATAAATGAGACCAGGAAACAATTCAGGCTCGTACTACCAAGCATAAATGAAATGAGCAACATCATTCTTTCCCCATTCCCATCCATCGATACATACAGAGCTGAAATGACCGTGAGAGTAAGCAAGACCTTCAAGACGAATTGGGAACCGCACATCACACGAGCCAACAATATTTTGGATCTTGAAATCGGTAAACTTGCTCGGAAAGCCCAGCTTTTGAATGATACGAGCATATTTACGTGCAGCCAATTTTGAATCATCTTCAGACTTTGCTCCTGTCACTACCATTTTGCCAGATGCGAAAATCAAGGCAGTTGTTTTTGGTTCTCGAATACGCATAATGACGGCGGCAAAACGCTAATCAACCGTTGAGTATACCAGTGTCCAAAAAACATTATCATACGACAACTGTGTGTACCTTTGGATTGTACTCGGCGTTGCGTGCATGGAGCGCAATTGTTTTAAGATCCAAGCGACAATCCAGGTTGACGGTGGCAACAATGTTTCTATGGTAAGTGCCATACAGTGTTAATAACAACAACATTGAAACAAATTGGATGGTGAAGTAATGGTATCTTGTGTTTTTTTATTTGGTGGTATAGGGGCTGGGTGTAAATGCCGTTCATGCGATAACTTACTGTAACGTAGGTGTAATCCCCGCCACTGCATAAGGATTCTGATCTCTACTAGGTGTGGGTGCATCGACAGGTGCAGGTGTAGAAGGAACAAATGGCGTGGTTGGATTATTATTGGGAGTTGGGACAGACGGCGTCTGCATAGCGGGGGTGGCAATCTTGAATCCGGACATTGTCGTATGCGCTGTAAGTGGGAGAGAGAGAGGAGAAAGAAAAAGAAAGAAAGCTCTGTGGCTTAGTATAAATAGGTCCAAGAAATTTTGGGTTGTGCGAACCGGTGCCCTTTATATACCTTTTACTCGGTGGCTTTGCAGACAGCGGAGCACCAATGATGCTTTTCTTTCCGACGATGGCGAGTTGGTTGTGTTTTTCCTTTTCCTTTCTTTCACCCTGTAAAAAATAAGCAACCCTCACACAACAACAACCCCCCATCTTGGACTTGGGTATAAGGCTGCTGCTATCCCCTCCTCCCTTTCAACATAGTTTCTCCTCTTACTCCTCTCTCTCTCTCTCCTTCTTTCATCCATCGGTACATATGCACGCCATCATGCTTCAACAATATATCATTTTATCCTACAACACCAGACACTAGTCGTTTTGGATGAACGATGACCAATCATAATTCAGAACGTGTCCGTAAACTGCCGAGTGAGACATTTTGCCCCACGAGCATGCGCCCACGCACACACACATACCCATACGCACATACACACACATACGGCAATACCCTTTCTATTGCCTAGGACATCATTATGATGTTATTTATGCTGCTGATTGCAACTCACCATGTTATGTTTGCTATCTTTTGCGGAAACAAGTCCGCAAGCCTGAATGTGCAAAGTGAGCGTAAAGTTCTTTTGCTATTTGGAATTGGTCATGATGGCAATCTCTCGTTTTTCTCTACTTTTTCATATCTTTGTATGCAGATGACATGATGGCCATATGTCTTTTCTTTTTTACTACTATCGAAGTGTTTTGATGATGAGACAAAAGGAGAGGAGAAAGGAAAATCATATGGTGTGCGATAAATGCAGTTAAAAAGGTGCGACAAAGGGTCACTTTTTGTATCACGCACACCAAATTCAAATAACCAAAAACCCCCTAAAACGGCGCTGACTCACACCGGTATTGCCATTTCTGGATGTACATTGCTATCCATGCTGCATATGTTATGCAAAGGACTGTACAAAATGCATGGCATATAACACACATATACAAAGCGTACGAATAAAGGAGGATGGACCGGTTTTTCGGATGATGATGATGGTGATGACGAAGGGAAGGTTTCAGTGATATGCTGGATGAGGCTGAGATTGTTATGTTTAAAAGGAAGGGGTGATGTTGTGGAATGCATGACAAAAGTGAGTCAGAAAAGACTGCTTGTTATAAATGCTAGTCTCGTTCATTATACTGATGCTGTATCAGGTGTGTTTGTGTGTATGTTTTTGAATCCCACGCACACAATCGGCAGGATTGTTTTGGGAGGGTCGAGACGCATGAATAGTGCTCACACGTTACATCAGGTGTGCCATTTACGTGCTGCTGTGGGATACACCAACTTATCAGGAGTAAAAACGGTAGATAACTGGATCCAAGATCTGCTGATCACCCTTCACCATCATCATCCACCCACTCATGACACTTACGGCTATCGTCGGGTAGGACAATCAACCCGTGTTTTCATTTGCCTTTCCTCTCAAATGTACCGCGACATGGTCATTGCTAACGGCACTATACAACATCCATCGTACTATGACCCTCCTTACATGAAGGATTTAAGGCTCTTTTGTATTATCATGATCTTTGATAATGACGTGATTTTGTACAGTGAACATGATAATGCATATAATATATATCTCTAATATGAAAAAGTACTGGGAAGGGAAAAGAAAGATCGCCGATGAAAAGCCCAAGCTATTTTTGTACGTTCTAAAATAACCCCACCACCACCATAGGACACAAGCAATAGGACACACACATATACACGCAACACGCACATCCACACATCCACTCACGCACACACACACATAAGCTCACACACATTGCCAGTAACCTATTCTACGCCGCATTGACCTAGTTTGATTGAATACGGTAAAAAGTGGAGTATTCCATTGTTGAACGCCTTTCTTTTTGAACAGAACCCCTGTATTGGCGATTATTTTCTTTGTCTTTTACTCTTTACTTGCCACACTTTCTACGTGTTCCTAACTCAAAACCCAATCCTCTCCTCCCGTCTTCCCCACTTGCGCCCCTTTATTATTTCTATTCCAAGATGACCTCGCACCAACAAAATGGCAGCGTGACGCCAACCACCATTACCGCCAACGGTTTCGCCATTGGCGTTACAGAAGACAGAAATCGACGTTGTCGTAGAACTATGGAAGATGCCCACTCTTTTGTCACAGATTACTTGAATGTACCAAGGCAAGGTTTCTTTGCCATCTTTGATGGCCATGCTGGCAGGGCCACAGCAGAATGGTGCGGCAACAACTTTCACAGGGCAAGCATTCTAATTTTACAACGTACGCACTCGAGATCGCTAACCGTGGCGTATATAGATATTGGCAGAGTCGCTACAGCAACACGTTGGCAAGCCTGTGCCGGAAATTCTCAACTTGGCGTTTCTCGAAGTGGATCGTCAAGTGAATATGAACGAGGGCAAATCATCTGGATGTACAGCAGTGGTGGCATTTGTGGAAGTCAAGAATGAAAAGGTAGGATGGAAAATGGATGTGGGATCCCGTATCTAGGCAACCTTGCTGATATCCTTGGTGATAGCGAGTTTTATACACGGGAAATGTTGGCGACGCACGCGCTGTACTATGGTAGGTTTCCGCCATTCTTTCTTTATCCGACACCACCACAAGCTTACCATCCTTTTTATGCATGTGCAGTCGTAATGGCAAAGCGGTGCGTTTATCTTATGATCACAAGGGTTCTGATCAGCAGGAAGCAAAGCGTATCATGGATTTGGGTGGATTTATGATGAACAACCGCGTCAATGGTGTATTAGCTGTGACCCGATCGTTGGGAGACTGTGTCATGAAAGAATTCGTCGTTGGCAACCCTTATACAACCGAGACCGATCTGACACCACAAGATGACTTTTTGATCCTTGCTTGTGATGGCGTAAGTATACAAAGGAAAAGATGGCATTCATATGTACCAATCAAACTGACGAATTGGGGGAATAGTTATGGGATGTATGCGACGATCAAGACGCTGTTGATTTAATCAAGGATATCAAGGATCCTCAAGAAGCAAGCCAAAAACTCCTGGATCACGCTCTTGCCAACTTTAGCACGGATAATCTCAGCATTCTGGTTATTCGGTTCTAAGTCAACACCATTGTCATCGCCATCATTTATCACGCCACTCTTCCCCCTCTCGCGCAATCCTTAATGTATGTAATCTCCCTTTGTCTCTTTCACAATTTCCCTTCACCACCCATCACCCTTCGGATCCACAACACACACAAAACCCCTTTCAACACTTCCCTTCTCTTGTTATGATTTTGTACAATACTGGACTTTCCCCCCTTTCTCATAAGTCGCTGATGTTGTTGAGGATCAAATAAGTTTGTTCATTGTTCTTTTCTTTATGTACCTGTCATCAATGCTTGATTGTTGCACGAGCTATTGTTTCGCATGAATTGTGCTTGGTATCCACCGAAATTGAATCATCACCCAAACAAGGTCGGCTCATGTGAGTTTGAGTAACGCTTTCCAAGCTGGATCTCCCTTTAGTATATAATTCCCACTTGCTATTTTGCATGTTTCTTCACAGATGAGTGGGTAACCCGCTATGGTTGCTCAAGTAGTCTCCTATTCTGATTTTTATTACATAAACTGCTATTATCAAATGTAATTTATATTGCATTCATGCAGGAAGGCATCGATAACGTGCGTTTCCAGGGCAACACAGGCCGTCGTAATGCATGTCATGTTTAGCCGTCCACGTGGTCCTGCGAGATTTGGGGACGATGTCATTAAAGGTATAGCGCCCTGGTGGATTGGGGATAAGATTACTCACCATCTTCTTATCTTTGTGATATTATCTTTGACAGGCCAATGACGCGCATGAACATCATTCTAGGGTACCAATGGTGGCGATGAGGGGGAGATTCCTTGTACACTTGAAGGAGCTAACATTGCTAGGATGCTTTTAAAGCACAATGACTTTTGGCAAGACCCCTGCCTCGCGTATAACGGACCCGAATACAGTGGGCGAGATTATCAATATTTTCGGTAGCTATGGATACAAGGAAATTGGTATGAGCTATAGGCAATGATACAGCAAAGTATACTCCCCATATTAACGTGATGATGGTAATAGACACGGCACGCGTTTACTGTGATGGCACTACCGAGGAGGTGCTTGCTGACCTGCAGGTGTTTGACAAATTCAAGGTGGCTACCAAGGTGGCACCACGACAACCGGGCAATCATCAACCCGAACGTCTAAAGGCCATTTTTCAGAAATCATTGGAGGCATTGAAAACGGACAAGGTTGATATCCTTTATCTTCATGCACCGGTAAGCGAAATTTTTGGAAGCTTACTAATACCACTGGAACTAACAATGACTCTTTTCTTATAGGATCATAGTACACCCATCGAGGATACATTGAGCGCTGTCCAAGAGATATATGAAAAAGGACATTTTGAACGGGTAAGAAGCACTACTCGCCTCTCTCTCTCTCTCTCTCTCTCTCTCAATGCTCATATGAACCCACTTGTATAATAGTTTGGCCTTTCCAATTATGCAGCTTGGCAAGTCAGTGCTATTTGTGAAATCATGCGAAAGAATAATTGGGTTCAACCTACAGTGTACCAAGGCATGTACAATGCATTGACTCGTGACGTGGAACATGAGCTCTTCCCTTGCTTGAAGCACTATGGCATCCTATTCAATGCCTATAATCCTTTGGCCGGTGGTTTGTTGAGCCCGCATTATGAAAACATGGCAACCCGCGTTGAATCCAATTCTCGTTTTGATCCTGAAACCAACCAAGGCAAAATGTAAGTCCATCTGCTTTCTGCATGACCCACAACAATGTCTCATTTATGTATATCAAAAAGGTATCGCGATCGATACTGGAACCAAACGTACTTTGATGCTATCAGCAAGGTGCACCAAGTAGCCAAGGAGAGCCAGTTGAGCCCGACCGACATTGCATTACGCTGGATGGTCCATCATTCATTGCTCAATAAAGACAAAGGAGATGGTAAGATGGAGGAATATTATATACTTGAATGACTCATGGAACGCTTATTTGCCATTTGAAAGGTATCATCATCGGTACATCCTCTGTTGCTCACACTGAGCAAAATCTCAAGGCTGTCGAACAAGGACCATTACCGGAACATATCCTCGATGCTTTGAATGCTGCTTGGAAAGTAGCAATGGTAAAATGCCCACCGTATTATCGCTAGGACATACATCTTAGAATATAAACTATATTGTTCAAGTGATTGTGTCATCATTTATTATGGTCTTTCTTTGGGGGATGGACGATATATCGGGAAGGTTTATATAAGCCTTGTTACGTAAGTTGTTGGTGTTTAATAATAGATATAGGAGAGAGAGAAAGAAAAAAAGAGATAATGAAAGGAGCGGCATAGACAAAAGATATACTGCCTATAAACGGCATCATATATATACAGCATAAGATCTGTGGGATGTGATTTATCGGGCCATGAAACCAGAGAAGAAAGAGGTTCGCTTTTCACGCTTGTCGGTCGAAGTAGGCGAGGCAGGAGTATCATTGCCATTCTCTACGACTGTTCCTCCACCACGCAAGGGCTTGGCAATACGACCGAAGTTCAAAGCTGACATGGATTGCTGTGATTTTTGTGTTCGAGCCTGTTCCAAGCGTTCACGTACTGCCTGCAGCTGGGCTTCAAACCTAAAAGTTGCATTAATATCGAGGTATGCATCGATAAAGATGAACTTACTTTTGATTCTGGGAGATCAGTTTCTCTTGGGCGTCTTGCAACAATGTCTCGAGATTTTGAACGCGTTCATTGCGTGCAATCAATTTACGCTCGGCCAAAGCGACTTCCTTTTTCAGAGATGCATTCTGTTCCACAAGCTAATTCGCATGATAATATGAATAATCTTGCATGAAAACCGCCATGTTGATATTTACCTGTTTCTGCACGTTGGTGAGTTGTTCAAGATTGCGTTCCAAGAATGCCATTTTCTTTTGCTGAGACTTGTTGTTGCTGGCACGTAAAACATTGTTATATTGCTCGCGAGTCTCATCCAATGACATTTCAAGCTCGACAACCTTCTCGCATCGTCCTTGCAAGTCTCGCATCAAGGCCTTCTTCATGACTTCAAAGTCAGCAAGTTGTTGAGCCATCGTCTTACGCATACGCTCAATATCTTTCTCCTTCTCGCTCATTTCAGCTTCGCTTCTTCCGTTCGCTTGCTGGGGATGGTCAGATAGCATATTCTATATTCCAACCTACTAGTCAGTATTGATCTCTTTTCAGCAAGTAAGAATAAAAGTACCTGAAGCTCCTCGTTGGCCGTCTTCAAATCAGCTACAGCCTTGGTAAGCTTCTCATGACTCGAAGTCTTGCTCTCCAAATCCTTCTTGAGGTCATTGATCTCCTTTTGCTGAATCTCTTTCTGAGATTGATATTCATTTTCAAGCTTGATCTGTATTATTAAACGTGTTAATGATGCACATGTGATACGATGCATTGCCACAACGTTACCTTGAGAGCAGAAACGGTCTCGGCAATGTTACCCTTCTGGTTGCGTGATTCTTCCTCAGCAATAGTCTTGTCAAGGAGTTCTTCATATTCCTGCTCAAGGGTGCCGAAACGAGATTCGAGGTCCTTCTTCTTCTTCTCAAGGCTCTCCTTCTCGGTAGAAAGAACTTCGATGGTCTTTGTGTGCTGATCCACAAGGATCTTGGATTCGGCCAATTCACGGCGGACTGATACTAGCTCCTCAATGGTCAATGAACCAGCCTTTCCATCCTCGAGCTTTCCAAGTGCATCACGGATTTGCTTCTCCTTTTCAATAAGGACGCCCTACATCATATAATAAGAAGGTTGCTTTTTCTAACAAGGAAATCAAGATATACTTACTGAGTTGTCAAAGCCTGACATCATTTGAGCCATCTTTTCAGCCTTCTTCTTTTGCTTTTCACCATCTGAAGCATCCTTCTGAGCTTGTCTGACTTCGGCCAAATTCTTCTTGAGCTCTTCCAATTCTGACAAAAGCTCTTGGTTGGCTTCCTTTAGCGAATCAACATGAATGGCATTTTCCTTGCTCTCGTAAGAGATCTTTTGAAGCTGCAATCGTAGATCACTCAATTCACTTGTCATATCTTGGTTCTCCTTGGAAATGCTTTGCTCTTGTTCCTTGTAGTAACCAATCTCCTCCTTGAGCGACTCGAGCAATTTCTCTCGGTTGGCAAGCTCAGTTTCCTATTTTTGACATCCAGGATCGTTAATAAAATGAACAACCTTTGTTGGTATTGTCTTACCTTTTCTGCAATTTGATCCATCAATTCGTTTTCTCGCTTGATAAATTCTTCACGCTCATCCTTTTCGAGAACAGGGACAGGTGTTGCAGGACGAGAACCTTCATCAGAAACAGGGCTCTTGAAACCTGGTGCTGGTGGCAAGGCATTGAAATCACCCTTGGAAACCTTATCCATGGTAACCCATTTGTCTTCAGGCACAGTGCCACCTGTACGCCAAACGTTGACTTCTCCTTCAAGAGCAGCAATGTAAGTCTGGAAAGATACAGCTTCCGATTTGACCTTTTTGAGCAAAGCCTTCAACTCGGCAGGTGACAGATCCGCATTGACCTTGGCCTTGTTCTTGATCGTCTTTGCACGCACACCGAATCGGAGAGTAGAGAGCGTTTCAGCTTCATTGTACGAGGAGGGCGAACAGTTGATGATCAAAGTCGTACGCGAGTTACCACCAAGCGATTCTTGCAGGATACGTGTCAACTTGGAGTCTCTGTATGCACACATTGGGTGTTATCAAACGTGCATGATGTTGACATACAACGTGATGGTGCTGCTCACCTGTAAGGAATATGGCTCGACTGGAATAGAAAGGAAGCACACGCAAAGAGAAACGATCAATGATGAGAAAAAAAAAAGATCCATGTTGTTGTACTTACTTTGCCATCGGTCAAAGCATTGATGACCATACCCAACGCCGTCAATGACTTGTTGATCTTTTTGGCTTCCTCAAGAGTTTGACCCGAGGCACCGGTTTTGCCAACCTATGTTGTTTGCACGATGCATATGAGATGAAGAGCGAATAATGCCATTTTTACACAAAGCATACAGACCTTTTCCGAACCAGCCAAATCGACCAAATAAAGCTTTCCGCTCTTTGCTGCACCAGTATCCACATTCTTTTGCGTAATTGTCACAACGACAATGGAGTGACTTCGGGAACTTTCTGCATTCATATCTACGCAATGACACCATCCACACAATGAGCCATGATACATGGACATGTATACCCAAGCGCTACTTACTGGTGTAACCAACCACACGGTTGTTACTTCCACGTCGCATAACTTCATAAACTTCGTCAGATGATCCAACATAGACTTCCAAAAGACCTTTGACATAGACGCCCTTGGTTTTGTCTTCATGAATCGGTAGATTTTCCGCAGCGGCTATAGATAAAACGTGATCAATATCATTGGCCTGTGGAGGACGATTCCCAATCCATACTTACGATTTAAAAGATCTCTGACTTTTTCCATATAAATTTCCATAAACGACACCTTCACAGTGAATTCAAGGTTGCTTGGTGCCTCCATAATGCTGTCAAAGATTTGTTCGACAATGCGTGGGATGATGCCCTTTGTTTTCTCGTCATCAATGTCAGCGCCCTGAAAAAAAAAGTCATGTTAGCATATACCAAGACGATCAAGGAGAACGACACGGGCATCACATGCAAAAATGGGAATCCCGATACTTGCCATCATAGTGAAAGTCTTTCCAGAGCCTGTTTGACCATAAGCAAAGACAGTGCCGTTGTAACCAGCAGTAACGTCTACAATAAAGAAAACAGCTGTCAGGATACGATGTGCCTGAAGGATAGAGGGTGCAAAGCGTACCGTCAACGATGCTCTTGATGGAGTACTGAAAGACATCCTGTTGAGGAGTGTTCATGCCAAACACCTTGTCGAACGTGAAACTGCCTTGAAAGTCTTTTCCCTGTTCAATTGGAGCATTAGAGCGTGGAGTCCAAGGAAGGATGATGAAATGGGGGGATTTTACCTTGAGAGCGACTTGAGTGCCGTCCTCGCCAATGTCAATGATGGGAGTACCTCCTTCTCTGTTCTCGAGGGCATTCTGGGGCCGGAAACGACACACGACCTTGATACTATTACCCGACATTATATAGGCACAAAAGAAGTGTAGGGACAAATAGATAAAAGGGCAAAAAGCAAAGAGAACCCAATGTGTGCCTGCAGGTCCGCATTTAACTGGATGGCTACTACTGCTGCTGCTACACGCCACCTCCACATTTTACGCGCCTTGCGGGACACCCCGTCAGGTAACCTTGTTTTCACAATGCACTACATCATCCATCCATATCAATGTATAAACGCTTCCTTCATCGTTTTCATTAACCCATATGATCCTGATCCATCATAAGAAGAGGTTGTTTATATCACCAATTCACATGACCTGCATGTTCAAAGTTTCTATTATGCTACTACTACTACTACTACCTATACCAATAAAGAAAAGAGCACTTAAATCCATACACGAATCTCTAGCATACAAGATATTGTTTATATAAAAGGGTATCTTATTGCTCTGCATTGTAATATAAGTACAGTACTATTCTTATCAATGAGACAACAACTTTGAATAATAAAGGGAGAGATGATGATGAGAAGAGAGATCTCCTGATAGAAAGTCGACTTGATCGATCTTTTTAAATAGACAAGTGGTGTCTTTAATCGAGAACATAATAACCCAACTTGATGTTAATGCAAAATGGAGTACACTGCAATCAGTGTCACCATCAGTGTGTGTGAGATGCTGCATACGGCTCAATCATTCTCAGTGACACAAAAAAGACGCATATCACACTAGAAACAATACATTGAACCAGCGCGTATAGTAGTGTCGATCGTGTCTTACTTTATTTCTTCTTTTTCTTTCTCCTCTCGCTCCTTTTGCTCGAAAATACCACGGTCGTTCTTGTATCCATGAGCTCTTCGCAGTCAAATAACCCTCCTTTACCGACTTTGAGCGCACCAAACAGAACATTCGTTTCTAAGCAACCACCGAGACGTACATCGACATTCTCAACCACTTCACCTGTTTCGCCAATCGCATCCTCGCTTTCTCCGACTTCTCCATTAACACGCACACCTTCGAACGAGGTCGTTGAACCTTTTTATCCCCCAGGAGCATCATCACAACTACCCATTGCCACTGCGGCTGCCAACACCATTAAGCAAACCATTGCATCAACCACGTCCTCATTTCTGCGGAAGCCATCCGAGTCTCACCTATTCAGTGCCGCACAATCCTCGGCTCTCAAGACGCTCTCCTCCGCTGTATCATTGAGCATAAACGATTCCTCGTTCTGGCCAGCTTTATTACAAACTACAAAGTTCCCATCATCTCATTCGCTGTAAGCATCGATGGATATCCTGATAATGCTGACAACATTTCTTACTATGGGCATCGATGTAGACAAGATACGTACGATTTGGAAATGGCTACAGTAAGCTTATCCATCGATCTGGGTATGATGTGGGTGTGCAAGTGTGATTGGACTTGTTAATTTCTTGTTAATAACCCTATCATGCATCATCCGATAGCTGCGAATAATGTCAGGACACGAAACTTCAACAAGCTTGTTCTTCATCTACTCAGCCAACTGAAGCATATCCAATCAACTAATCCAGAGTAAGTATTTCAGAGGGTAGCTGAAGGCATTACTGGTGCTGATGAGATATATGCTAGGACCATCCCAACCGAGGCCTACAATGCATTGTTCTTGACCCGTGTTTTCACCAAGCACTTCGCAGGCAACCTGACCAATGAAGAAATCATGAAGCAATTCGAAGGTAAAGAAAGGATTTCATTCTATGTGCTAGGAAGCTTAGTCGATGCTTTGTGTAGATAATGTGGACGTTCCTCAGGAAAATACCTTTCAGCTCGACTTGAAAAAGCTTACAATCAGCGACCAAGTCAAATCGGATCATCGACCACGTGGCGAGCAATTGCTGGACGCACTTACATCAGCTCTGATCAATTTGGATCCATAGTATGTTGAGGCTAGCTGAAAACAAGGACGACGGCTGAACTCACCATCTTCATGTCTATTTAGTGAAAACTATTCTGCTTATGAATTCTATACCGAGGTGCTCAACACGCTCATTGTCTTTTTCTCCACCCAATTACATCGCTCTCATGTGAATGAAGGAAATTACTTTTTGGATCTATTACTGGACAAGTTTGGGTAATGTGCTGAAATGAAGGAGGGGGAATGATCAATGCTGGTGACTCATTTACATATACCTAGGGATCGTGCAGATGCTGTTGTTGCAAAGCTACTCGAGAACTTTATCACACAAAAACCACCTCCTGCATTATCATCAAGTGGGTATACTCTTCTCCCCTCCCTTTTTGTGTACCTTCAATGGCTGACATATATATGTGAAAGGCGTGGTATACAATGCCTATAGCTATCTATTTTCTTCACGATCCGGTTCAGCGTCCGATGTGGATCCAATGCCCATGAACGAACGAAGTTTGCTTCTACTACTCCTATTGACGACTCAGCTGAAAACCTCCCGAGATGATTCAACGGCACCGGTGTCACCGTATAGAACTGTATTCGCTAATCTTCGGGATCATAATGGTTAGTTGCGCTGTAATGACAGTTTTAATGGTATTGATGTATCGATCACTACTAGTGCTCGCAACGGATGTCGAAGGCCAAGACAAGAAATTCCATCTCATTTCTTTCAAGGATCTTTTCTCTTTGTTTTGCAAGTGAGTTGATTCATGATCGCTATTTGATCCAGCTTACTCATTTATAATACGGATATAAGCTCACTAGGTGTTGAGGAACGGATGCTTTTGTTATATGTCATGCTGGTGGAAAATGACTCATTCCGGGTATATGTGCTATCAAGGACGGATCCAGAGACAATGGTAAGATAATGGAAAGAGGATATAAGATGAAGAGGTCAGATACTAAGAAGCATCATGCAGTACATTCCAATGTTGAAGATCATATACGAATCCGTGGAGGGGAAGACCAATTATTCGCAGGTGTATATCTTATTGACGATCATGCTGATTCTCAGCCAAGACGACGTGAACAACGAGACTATCCAAAAGATCGTGAGTATTGCAATGGAAATCAGACGTGATTGTTATTAACCTTCTATGCATGATTTATAGAACGTGGGCAACTTGACATGGTTCACCGAAAGGCCATTATTGAAATCGATATCCCTGGGAGGACTTGTAATGCTGGTGCTGATCCGTACTTTGCAATTCAACTTGTCTCATCAAAAGGTAGTTTTCGATACATTCTAGTGATCTATGGGTGGCACTCATTCTTTTTTGCTCTAGGACATATATTTTCATACAAATTGCTTAGCCATCCTGGCCAATATGTCGAGCACAGTATTGGATATGCATGCTTATGTTGCACAGCGAATAATCAGGTACGTTACGTCGCGATCCTTTTTCAGTCACGATACTCAACAGAGCTCTTTCAGCATGTTTGAGCTGATATCGCGGAGGCAGCAAAAGCTAACAACTAAGCTTGCGCATCAAGAGGTAAGTCGAGTAAATGGAATACATTGCCCGTATAAGTTATTGACTTTCTATTACGGTATCAGGCTGTTTCAATGCAAGATATTACTGTGTACGAAGACATGCTTTCGCTAGTGCTTGAGATTATCAACTCCATCCTTACCCACCGACTCAAGAATAATACCCAACTTGTATACGCACTGCTTCTCAAACGCGACATCTTTGCTCCTCTGAGAAACCATGCCCGCCTTTCAGAGCTGATACGAAATATCGAGAACACAGTGGATCATTTTCATGCACGTGTGTCTGAGGCGAACCTGAAAGCTCCATCAACAAATGAGATATTGGATCTGATTGATCAGGCTGCACGGACTTGGACGTCAAAAAGCCTCGACGTAAGTAAAAGAAAACATGCGAGAAGCCTGGTATAGGGAAGGTTAACATTATTTTCAAAGACGATGCCGGACCTGAAGTTCCAATATGAAGAAGAGCAAGATTCACGCGAGTTTTTCGTACCTTATGTGTGGGCATTGATACATCGGAGAGCATTCATCTATTGGACAGAGGAAAAGGCGCACATATTGCAAGAATACCGGCAAATGAGTGGAGAACTGGAAGATATCGAGATGATCAGCGAACGAAAGGAACATCTTAATCGTAATGGATAGGGCCATATCGTTTAGTTCATCCATCTCCTCCCTCACTCTAATCTCCCACCGTATATTAGTAATAAAATAGCTATCATACAAGATCTAAAATACAAGAAAAGGAAGATGCATTATGTACAGCGTCTCAATCAGACCTACCCATAAAACAAAGAACGTGAGCTACATTACCGAATACAGCCATTGTTCAAGACACAATGAATCAAGCAGTCTCTTTGTCTTCTTCTCTTTTTTTCTGTATCACAGCAGTTACAAGTGGATATACTTTTACTATCCTGCATAGATCCTCCGATAATACAATGCATCAAATGGCACATACAGTACAAGACGAGGTCAAACTCATAAAGAAGGAAGTCTCATACACAGTAGAAACTTAGAAAGAGGTTGCCAAACAAAGTCATATTCGCTAAAGTAACCTTTTAATCCAATATCATTTACAATAAACACTAGTCTGGGATGTTCCACAAGGAATTGCTAATGCTATCATTTAGGCATGAGGTGTGAATTGTGATAAAAAAATATGCAGTTGTTGGATGATGACGGCTTTACATGGTTGACAGGTTGCACAAAGGATGATGATGATAGTTGTATGGAATGACGTGAAAAGTACGGTAACTGGATGCACCAATTGTCCAGGATGATAGCGTCAAGGTCAAGTTGACAATGAATACATAAGAACAAAGGCCCTTTTTCCACGCGTTGTATATATCCAATTCCTTCCATCCCAAAAACCAAAGCAATATTCAGATCCGACACCATAGACATTCTTTTGTATTGATATTGATACACGTAAATAAAGCTGCTTCTATACAATGGCTATCTGCTGTCCACGTAGAAGAGGCTGCTGCAAGTAACTTGGGACATGGGAGTAAAAGACATTGATAATAGCAACGGCTGCTACGTTTCTTCATGGCAGAGGAGTGTGCAAGAGCGTGTGTTGTAGTAGAGTGACAAGGCTGTGAATGCTTTTGAGACAATGGGGTAAAGACCTTGCTAATAGCAACTACTGGAATGAATGCTGTTACGATTGGTTGTGGCAGAAGAGTGTACAAGAGAACGTGCAGTGTCAAGGAACGCGGGTGTTGCTGTAGTGGGGAGTACACGCCATGGAACTTGTCATTCAGTCAAACGCTTTCAGATCAAGCCATTCGTAGCATTGACATGATGGGGTGAAGCAGGGCAATCGTTCGTAGATGTACTTGTACTTGAATGCATCAACAGTTGAGAATGGGAAGAAGAGGGAAATAAAGTGGGAGTGGAAGAGGTGGAATTAAATCTGTCAGGCAGTCAGACATATCCATATACACTGATATCAATGCATGATATTGGGATTGCCTGTTTCGAACCTCAAACTTCCACACAATATGCTCTAGGACACGCTGAACAACTTTGTATTAAAAAGAACTCACACTTCATTTGAAAGTTTCGAAAGGGAGAGCATAATGTGGGATTGACTATGACCGATGAAAATTGGGAAAGCGCCGGATTTATGAAAAAGTCAATTAGTATGTAGTTTCTTGAGATTCCCCATCTCGCACTTGAAACTTGGTCAGAAGGTTCTCTGGGACATGCTGATCAACTCCATTCATTTAAAACCGCATGGTTCATTATGAACATTTTGAATGCCGGCCAGCCCAAAAGTAGGATAAAGTAGGGTCGGCGCTCCTGTTCCCCGAGATTGCCCCCCTCGAACCTGAAACTTTCACACAACATCCTTTCGACTACGCCGAGCAATTTCGTTCTCATAAAGTCCCCAGAGTTCATTATGAAACAATGAATGTAGGAGAGACGACGAAGGGATGGTAACATAAATAGGGTGTACGGCCGTGCGCGCCGATATTGCTGGTGGGGACGTCGAAACTTGGTCAGGAGGTGCTCTCGGTCATGCTGACCAATATCGTTCTCATAAAGCCTCTACACATCACTATGGAGATTTGGAGAAACAGGCGCCTCCACGTTTTGCCCTATGCTGTAAGCGTGACGCTATATGACCAGTGGTCTTTGTTCATTGTCAAGTAGGTAGACCTCGATAGAGCCGAAGATGCAGACGGACTTCTTTGTGCAACACAGCTCATTTGCATGATACTTCCCAATGAACAAACGCCACTCTCCATATAGCATTACGCGTACATCATAGTAAAAGCATGAAGATAGCTGTACCTCTAATCTTTACAATGAAACGTGGGGTCCTCAATCGAACAAAGTTGCTCGCCGGGGTGAAGCGCACCTTGGGTGCAAGTTTCACGATCGTCGTGGCCATTCTCAGATTCACCCAATGTCACCACCAGCCAAAGTTGAAAAAAATTCAAGAGGTCGACCTACGATCCACTTTGGCTGGTGGTGACATTGCGAAATCTAGGATTGGCGAGCTAGATCGTGAAACTTGCACCCAAGGTGCGCTTCACCCCGGCGAGCAACTTTGTTCGATTGAGGACCCCACGTTTCATTGTAAAGTTTAGAGGTACAGTTATCTTCATGTTTTTACTATGATGTACGCGTAATGCTATATGGAGAGTGGCGTTTGTTCATTGGGAAGTATCATGCAAATGAGCTGTGTTGCACAAAGAAGTCCGTCTGCATCTTCGGCTCTATCGAGGTCTACCTACTTGACAATGAACAAAGACCACTGGTCATATAGCATCACGCTTACAGCATATGTAAAACAGAAAGTTGCCTGTATCTCTAAACTTTACAATGAAACGTGGGGTCTACAATCGAACAAAGTTGCTCGTCGTGGTCAAGCGGACCTTGTGTGCAAGTTTTACGATAGAGGTGGCCAATTCGAGGTTTCGCCATATCGCCACCAGCCAAAGTGGATCGGCGGTCGACCTCTTAAATATGGATAAAGCAAAGAAACAAAGGTTCTTGTGAAGGAAAATACTACGAACCGCAATGTGGTTGCGTAAAGTGTAGGCGTATTGTAAGAGCACTACTATACAGGCAGTAGTGTTAAGCCATTCAACGAAAAATCATAAGTTTATGCATGAACCGAGCAATCCCGGCTGCTAGTCACACAATATATAAGGTGTAGCTTCACGCCTTTCATTGTAAGGAATCAATTAGAGTAGTAGTGATCATTCTATATACTACGTATGCTGGCTCGCAATCTTAAGAGCTTGATCAAAGTCCCATTTGATATCACCGATATACCTAATAAAGAGTGCCACAGTCAATGCCGATCCTGATGTCATATGATTTCTCCTTTCGCTCTACATACTCAATGCCGACTGACACACGGATCATATCTTTGGTTACACCACCCGCTTCTTGTTCTTCATCCGACAACTGTTGATGAGTGGTGAGAGCAGGGGCAATCACCAATGTTTTAGCATCACCAACGTTAGCCAAGTGAGAAGCAAGCTTGACATTTTCAATGAAAGCCTTGAGGGATCCCTTGGCACCAAATGTCAACACACCACCGAAACCATGACGAAGATACTTCTGGGCAGTTTGATGGGATGGATGGTCTTCAAGGCCAAGGTAGTTAACCCAGTTGACGTTGGGATGATTTTGCAACCAACGAGCAAGCCCCAATGCATTATCAACTGTACGTTGGACACGAAGCGAAAGAGTCTCGAGGCCATTGAGAAGAAGGAACGCTCCAAAAGGATTAAGGCATGCACCAACATCACGAAGATATTCACTCCTCATTAAGCAAGTAAATGAAAGAGGGCCAAACTTCTCCCAAAACCGCAAACCATGGTATCCGGGTGATGGATCGGTGAACCGTGGAAAGCGGCCATTGTTCCAAGGGAATTTACCAGAGTCGACAATGACACCGGCGATCGTTGTTCCATGGCTAAACAGAAAGCATATACATAGTGAGTGCTTATATTTCTCACATACAGCACCGCACTTCACTTGATTACCCTCCTATCCATTTGGTTGCCGAGTGGACGACAATATCCGCACCATGCTCAATGGGCTTGACAAGATATCCACCAGCACCAAAGGTGCTATAGAGTAAGTCAGTCATTATCAGACACCCATCATAGGTAGGTGATAACGTAGCCATCAACCATATTGCATTTCTTACTTATCAACGACCAATGGAATGCCTGCATCATGAGCAACCTTGGCAAGTGCTTCAAGGTCAGGTACCACAAAAGCAGGATTGCCAATGCTCTCCACATATATTGCCCGTGTCCTGTCATCCACCTTTTGTTTGAACTCCTCTGGATCGGCGCTATTGACAAAGTGTGTATGGACACCAAGACGAGGAAACAACACCTTGAGCTGATTGTAGGTGCCACCATAGAGGCTGGAACTCGATACCACATTATCACCAGAATTGCATAGGGTAGCCAAAACAAGAAATTGAGCTGCTTGACCACTTGACACCAGAGTTGCAGCAATCCCTTTTTCCAGTGCAGCAATACGTTTCTCGACCACTTCATTGGTTGGATTGCTTAATCTTGAAATCCACTGTTACGCGTGTGTTCGTTATATCGCTCGCTCCTTTTTCTTTTTGTACCTTGAGTAAGCAAATCCATGCACGTCGTTGGCAAATATTGCAAGAGCATGATCGATGGTGTTGAAGGTGAAAGAGGTGGTGGCATAAATAGGCACGGCACGAGCATTGGTTGCACTATCCACTTGCTGTCCAGCATGCAGCTGAAGCGTGTCAAAATGGTACTCGTGCTCGTGGTTGTCCATTGATATAGGGTGTGGATGCTAAAGTGAGAAAGAAGGAAGCGTGTTTCAACAACTGTTGACGTGGGATTTTTTATCCTTCTTTTCCGAAAAGGGACATGTGGCGTGACAAGTGGCTGTATGTGGCATAAAGTATCCTTTCCATGCAGGCAGGGATCTTACTCACAGTCAATCACCCGATTGCTTTGACAATGACGTGTGGCTTATCTCAACATGCAAAAGCGAAATCATAAAAGTACGTTGACTTATAGGGTGTTGTTATTAAATAACACGCTGATGGTATATGTACTTGTACAAAGAATCACGTTCTATTACTAACTTTAAGCGGACTTGGTGCTTGCTGCAATCTTGAGAGCTTGATCAAAGTCCCACTTGATGTCATCAATATGTCTAACAAGGAGCATCATCAATACTGGTCTCCCATGATAATAAATCTATTTCCACTTACTCAATGCCAACCGAGACACGGATCATATCCTTAGTGACACCTGAGGCTTCTTGTTCTTCATCCGACAATTGTTGATGAGTGGTAAGAGCAGGGGCAATCACCAATGTTTTGGCGTCACCAACGTTAGCCAAGTGAGAAGCAAGCTTGACATTTTCGATGAAAGCCTTGAGGGATCCCTTGGCACCAAAGGTCAACACACCACCGAAACCATGACGAAGATACTTTTGGGCAGTTTGATGGGATGGATGGTCTTCAAGGCCAAGGTAGTTAACCCAGTTGACGTTGGGATGGTTTTGCAACCAACGAGCAAGCTCCAATGCATTATCAACTGTACGTTGGACACGAAGCGAAAGAGTCTCAAGGCCTTGCAAGATCAAGAAAGAACCGAAAGGATTAAGGCATGCACCAATATCACGCAAGGATTCAGTCTTCAATCTGAAGGTAAAGGAGAGAGGACCAAAAGTATCCCAGAATTTCATGCCGTGGTATCCAGGCGATGGATCAGTGAACTCGGGGAACTTGCCGTTGTTCCAAGGGAACTTGCCGGAATCGATCACCACACCAGCAATGGTGGTGCCATGGCTACGCATGTCAATATGAGCAACACTGCACCCTTCTCGTTCCTAGAGTATCAACCAACTTACCCTCCAATCCACTTGGTAGCCGAATGAACAACAATGTCAGCACCATGCTCGATGGGCTTCACAAGGTAACCACCTGCACCAAAAGTACTAAAGAAGAAGCAGTTGTCAGATACGAGAAAAGCGAACCCGATATGGGGAACTTACTTGTCAACGACGAGAGGGATACCAGCGTCATGAGCGACCTTGGCCAAAGCTTCAAAGTCGGGGACAACAAAAGCAGGGTTACCAATGCTCTCCACATACACAGCACGGGTGTTCTCATCAATCAACTTTTTGAATTCCTCAGGGTCGTTGCTTTGTACAAATTTGACCTTGATACCAAGACGAGGGAATACCACCTTGAGCTGGTTATAAGTACCACCATACAAACTGGCACTCGAGACGATATTGTCACCAGCACGGCAAATAGTGGTCAAGGTCAAGAATTGAGCTGCTTGGCCGGATGAAAGCACAGTAGCAGCTGCACCCTTCTCCAAAGCAGCAATACGCTTCTCCACCACATCATTGGTTGGGTTCATGATTCTATCACATAGAAAGACAGTATAAGTAATGGACATACAATATAGAATAATAAAAGATACGTACCTCGAGTAAATGTTACCAGATTCCTTGAGTGCAAAGAGGTTGGCACCATGATCAGTGCTGTTGAAGGTGTAGGAACTAGTGGCATAAATGGGAACAGCACGAGCATTGGTGGTCTTATCCACCTCTTGACCAGCGTGCAACTGAAGGGTGTCAAAATGGAGTTGGTGTTCTTCGTTGTTAGTCATGATGTGTGTAAAAGGATCAAGAAAGAAACCCGTGTTTCGTGGGTTGGATTGACTTTTATATAATACGGAATATCGCTTTTAAATGGCGTGTGTGCGCGGTCTAGTATTTCCCCAGATTGATGTACCGGCATAAGTTTCTTGTCATACATGGATTCATGTAACCAGCGAGTTATCCTTATCTCCATAACAATCCCACCATCCACCATGAATACTACAATGACACGCTTTGCATGTATGTTTATCCATGTTTTTAGTCTCACGGATCTAAAATGACCTGTTGATGACGCTACATGTGTTATATACACTGGTCAAGATTAGATGGCCTGGGTCCGCCACGACGATATAAAACCTTGTCTCGTGTGAGACTTTTATTACACGTTGGTTGCCTTCTTTTCTGCTGACAATAATTATTATATGGCTCAGGACAATGAATCACGGTTGATGTTTCATTCATTGTTTGACTTTGTTCTCGATTGATAAGCTGTGGAAAGAATCCATGATACCTTGAGCTGATTTGGTCCACCAATAAGAATGAAGATATCTTCGGATAAGCTAAGTTTGTCTAGTAATTGCAACGATCAGAAAATCCAAAAAGTACCACATGGGTGTGTCGTATGCCTATTAGACCGAGTTGCTTCCAAGGGTTCATTTTGGACCTTTTGAAAAATAAAGTTTATGCAGAGGATTGATCATCGATGGCGTGCTCCGTGGCGAATCAACGTAAGCGGCATTATAGCATTTTTCCGGTCAGCCGGCAAAACCCTCGCGCACATCTACATATCAAGCCATTTAGATATGCTATCTTCATCAACACAACCTCTATAACAGCCAAGTGTGCTTGCGAAAAGCTTATATCAAGGGGCGCATGGGCATGTGATTTAGTGTAATGATCCTGATCCCATTTAAGAAGATAAATCCATCAATCATGGTGTGCGCAGTAAGCATCATGCATGTCCCATCTAAGATTCCACCATCTCTCACATGTCTTTATAACCAAACCTATGGAACTTCCCACGATGATGCATCTGTTGATCTTTGGATTAAAATGTATTCTTATTCGGTTGATAGTGTTGACAAAAGGGGGAGGGGATAAAAAACTACAGATGCAATAGATGAGGTTGTTACAAGTAGTAGGTATACTGGTGAAAGCAATATAAAGTGCAATAAACGCTATTGTGGGATGCTCCTCATGCGCTCTGCAATGAGACGTGCTTCTTTTTGTGGATCAGCGTGCGCAAACCAGATGATGGTACCAATACCCAAAAGCGCAGCAATGATACAACCAGCCATAGCACCAATGCCACGAGGAGTAAATTCATCTGGGATAAGAGTAATTCCACTTGGTGCACCAGAAAGGTCGAGTCCCTCTTTGCCAGCTGCATTACCGGTTGCTGGGATCCCGCTCGCTTGACATAGATCCTTCATGGATTGTGGTAAGCTCATGCGTTGCTGGGCTACATCAGGAGCAACAACAAACAGCGCTGCTAATCCCGACTCGAGATGCCATTCAATATGACAATGGAAGAACTATGAAATTATATAAGTACCTATCCTATAGGATAACGATGAATGAAAACCTACCCAGACACCAGGATTATCAGCTCGGAACCGGATTACGGTAAACCCTTGGCCAGGTACTGAGATGGTATCACGTCGCATTGGATTGGTAGTATTCAATTGAATCGAGCTGTCATATGTTCCATTTCCTCTTCCAACCACCTGAAAAACGTTGCCATGCAAATGGACTTGGAAACCAACGTTTGTTAATACCATCATGCTAACCACGTCCCATCATTGAGTTACTTACAAGGATGATCATTCTGGTCTTCATTGTTGAGAACGACTTGCACCATGTTGAGATGGTTGAATACTGTGGCTACACCTTGAGGACCATAAACAGCAGGATCCGATGAATAGTTGCCTTGGGACAGCAATGTGTTGATGGATGGCACCTTGGGTAAAAGGAATGGAAGATCACCAAACATCCCTCGATTGATACCATCTGTGGTCACCTCAAATTTGATTGACAATGTTAATTCTTGATCAGGATTGACAGCATCCTCGACTTGAAGGGGCTTGAGTGTAGTATCATCAAAGGTGCCTGACATGCCAAGGTCTTGGATTGGAGCAAAGTTGTTGTGGGACCGATCATAATAAATTGGAGCAGTGATGTCTAGTCGCATGAACCATCTTAGTATTAAAATGATTGTAAAGTTTACAATGAATGACTTACTGGGCTGTAGTTCAGGTGGTACTTTATCAAACATATCCGTGTTCATGTCTGCATGCATGTTATAATTGAGACTGGTGTCGTTCTTCGCTGTCACCAAAACAGAGACACGTTGAGCAGCCGTTAACGTTACGCTATTCACAGTCGAGCGTTGTACGTCAACCTATCATCCACAATATTAGCAACAGCAAGTCCTTGATAACCACGAAAGCAACGTACCCCATCGACTTCAATGACGTCCATATTGTGGCCATCGATTGAGAAGAAGAATTCAGAAAAGCCGGACATGTTGATCAGCCGTAGACGATAAGTCTTTCCAGGGACGAAGTCGAAGGTGGAATTGGCATTGTCGTTAATGAGACCGGAATCAGGAGTAGCTGTAGGAGAGAAAGAGATATGAGCTTAATTCCAAAAAGAAGGGGGTGGGTGGGAAATAAAGAAATCATGCATACGCTCAGCTCCGGTTGGGTTGTACACACTCAGGAAACTTGAAAGTAAATCATCATTTTGTTGATGGTACCAATCTTGTATCATTGATAAGGATCAGTCTACTATTATCGCTTTTACAATGATAATTATTTACCAGAGAGAGTAATAGTCATTTCTTGATCATATTGATATGCTTCCATGGTATTATGTAAAATCATCGGCGATCTCATTCCATCAAGATATTGTCCCTTGTTGATACAAGCACATGGATCAGAATAAAAGCATGGTCTGGTTGAAAGTCATCCTTAACATACCATGAAATGACTATGGATCCAAAAGGTGCCATACTGGGTAATGTTAAACTCATATGTAAAGTCATATCCTGGAGGGATGGGGCTAAAGAAAAAGCCAATCAGCATCTTTGTATTGACCAAAGATAAGAATAATCTTACCACTGAGTAACCATAGTTGGACCATCCATGTACGCTGTCCCATTTTGGAACATCCCATGTGCATGCAAAGCTGTAGGCTTGTCGAGTGCATTGTGTACATTGATCTTGAGAGTGTCGTTGATCGTAACATCAATAGGAGGTGGTCTTTTAGAGCGTTAGTTATTGGTGCATCAACATCACTCTAGTCTTTGTCGTAGCTTACGGCCATTGTCCATTCACTCCAATCACTCGGCGTTCATATAATCCATCTGGATTTGCGATTGTATATGTGATATTCCAGTTGAGCTCAACGAGAGCCGCATTTGTGACCAGCACAAATATGCCACCGATGATAATGTTGGCCAGCATAGGGGAGTCGAACAATATCATCACAAGGAAACGTGTGAAAAAGAGTACCTGATGGAGGAAAGAAAGACGAGACAATGCAGGCTCCTCATTTATTTTTTTTATGCTGTGTGGTGTTAAGGTGCGATCATATCAAGGGGTAGATGAATCGAAACATTTGATCTGATAACCATCTTTCTTGCATCAACAAAAAGTGCACACCCACAGTAGCCGATACTCATTCATCCTGTGTTGTCCTTTTTCCTTCTTTTTGCCCTTTTTCATCTCTCTCACACACGCACGCATCATGTCTCAAGACCTCTTTTATGTTCCTATCTTCTTTATCATTTTTCGTGAAGTGACTGAAGCAGCCATCATTGTGTCTGTGTTACTGTCATTTTTGTCACGCATCTTTGATCCATCGACTTTGGTGTATAAGCGTCTACGCAAGCAAGTGTGGTGGGGTACAGCTATAGGACTAGCCATCTGCCTTTGCATTGGTGGTGCATTCATTGCAGTGTTTTATACATTGCTCAACAACCTTTGGGGTGAGACTGAGTATATCTGGGAGGCCCTATTTTGCATTCTTGCTACAATCTTGATCACAATGATGGGTCTTGCCATGCTCAAGACTGAACATATGCAAGAAGAATGGAAGGTCAAGCTGGCCAAGGTCATTGAATCCAAACGACAAGCCAACGAAGGCACATCCACCAAACTTCAACGCTACTCGTTCTTTGTGCTACCCTTTATTACAGTCCTACGTGAAGGCTTGGAAGCTGTTGTTTTCATTGGCGGTGTAAGTGGAAAGCTTATATTTGCGATGATTGCATTGATCACATGTACAATAGATTTCATTGAACGCACAAGCCAAGTCGATCCCTATTCCTGTGTTGATGGGATTCCTTTGCGGGTGTCTCGTTGGCTACATTATATATCGCGGTGGCAACCTTGTACGCCTTCGTTGGTTCTTTATCGTATCAACCATCATCCTCTATCTGGTAGCTGCAGGACTTTTGTCTCGTGGTGTTGGCTTTATCGAGCAATATGAGTGGAACAAGGTCATTGGTGGTGAAGCTGCTGAGGAAGGCGGTGATGTTATTGGATACAAAGTGACCACCGCGATATGGCATGTCTCTTGGGGTGATCCAGAAAAGAACCTGCCTTCCACCGGTGGATATCAGATTTTCAATTCCGTGCTCGGTTGGAACAATACGGCCACCTATGGTACCATCATCACCTATTGTCTCTATTGGCTCGTTGTCATTGGATTTTTGGTATACTTTTATTACGATGAAAAACGCTCTGCTATAAGAAAGGCCGAAGCGGGTGAATGGCAAGCAGGTGACTTCGCACTTGAAAATGCAAAAGGATACATTGATGAAGAAACAGGCGAGATCAAGAAGGATAAAGGCGAAAAACACGACATTGAGCATATCGAATCAAACGGCGCCTATCACGTTGAGCGTGTAGTCCTTCCACCGCCTACCCAATAGTCGCAGTATCATCATATGTAGCAGCTTAATGATTATGGTCCTCCTCACTTGACCCAATGTATGTAGCCGAGATCCACGCTTGGTCGTGTAACAATAAACAAATGCGCACATGTAACACAAATCCACCCCACTTGACGATCATTTAAGGACGGCATCCTTTGTTACTGTATTGTTGCTATGTATCAAAACACCATATATGGATATATTTCTGTTTCATGTTCTTCCTGTAATCCCAATAGCAATGACACCTATTGACCTTTTGAACTTTTTGAGTTGAATCTGTAAATGCACGAGGCTAAAAACGTGGGCCAATTTAGCGTGAAACATGTATGGGGTTTCTGAAAATTGGACACACATACAATATCCAGAGCATCCGACAACCTGAATGTCGATCAAACTTGATATGATCCGATCATCCATCGATAATCTCTATTGCTGATGGCAAGCCAAGGGATTTCCTTAGCGTATGCCTGGGTAAAATGCATCTCACGTAACAATAGCACATACAAGTCGATCCTACTTTAATACGACCTAGGACGTGATTACTTATTGAGCCAGCTTTCTGATAGCTGGCGGATCGCGTATGTCTTACCACCCCTTTATGATACCGATAAATTTCGGTTGCTTATCAGCGTGCAAATTTCAATTCTACGATGAAAATAAAACATGTTCCATCTATGAAATATCCAAGCGAGCGATGCAACCTTTGAGCAAGCTATCTATTTCTAACACGGAGCTGACATGACAAGAGGTATTAGGATATCCTTGTTCTGTAATGTTATTAACAACGTAAAGTGGCCATGTAAATGGTTCGTCATGGTGCTTTCTTGAGCAATGAGTATATTACAAACATGTAAAAGTGGTAGCAAGGTAGGGCTGATTAGCAGCTTGCCTTATGTCTGAGAGATGCGGGGATAAGGAACCATCTCTCAGCCGCAGTGCGAGCAGATATGTAGCGTGGCCATTAATGCAATCATCACGGTGGTCTTTATTTAAAACAGGAGGTGATACGGGAATACAAAGCAGTGGTACGAGAATTGAAAAAGCAAAATCTACAGCAGTTGTTGCACCTGGAAGTTGGCATACTTGTCGACAGATATTAAATTAGCTGCCTTGTGGCGTGGATGAGATGCTGCTATTAATGATAGATGATTGTGATACATGTTGAATGGTACTAAATCTCTTGTGGACATGAATCCTCGTGCGTGAAATTAGAATCTGCTTACCCTTTTCTTATTTAGGCGGGATGAAAAGCGGAGGGCGATCAGGGCTGCTTTCTTTTGATATCCAGAAATATATATTGATGTGGGGAAGATGGGTGTTGTAAGAGGAGAAGGGATCATTATGCCGCTTAATGACATGCATCATGCTCCGAGCATTGACTTTAGTTTCTCAAGAAGGACCCGCGTATCCATGGCAATGTGAGTTTAATTCCAACGACACATGGTTTTCCCAAGGCGTGTGAGAGTTGAGTGAATGATTTGGTGGTCGATGCTCGTCTTCTCCGCCAAGTAATTATACAAGATTCTCTTCTGTACAACGAAGCCATACAAGCGGTTTGTGCGCAGAATCACAGCCCCAACCCGTTCTTTTTCCTCTCCTTTCACATAATATCACCCATGTCCTCTCGTTCATCCTTGGTTATCACCACCACCCTCTTATTCTCATTGTTAATTGCACTTGTATCAGCTCAAGTTGGCCCTGATATTAAGACACCCGAATACAATTCAACCGTAACCCCAGGCGACGATATCACCATTGAATACGAATACAGCAACGTTGGTACTGGAAATTACAGCATTTCAATTTCTTTATGGCAAGATGCTTCAGCATCACAGTTGATCCAAAACGTTACAACGGACCATGCTGTGGATGGTGGAAACTCTACAGGTGTGCAGCTAAACTTTACGTATACAGCTTCGTACGACTGGACCGTGCCTGGTGGCCTCACCGTGAAGCGAACCTTCGACAATGGCACTGAGGTGGAGGAATCGCCACAACTGATCTACCTCACTGTCACGGCCATTTCAGACACAAGCTTCTTTGACGATCTCCGGTTACGTTCTCGCCCTGTCTTGCTCCATTACAATGCTGCTGCTCTCAATGCTCCCAATGTGATGCTTCTTTTGGGCGTGGCTGTGCTGTCCATGGTGTATCTCGTCACCGGTCTATAATGGTGTCCTAGTAGCAGTAGCAGTAGTAGTAACGGTGGTTGACAACAGCAATAATTATCATATCCTTTAGTCCCTTTTGGTATTAATACATACAACGTATTCCACACATACATACAATGAGTGAGGATGGACGAATGGCGTAAAATGAGAGGAGAAATGAAAGGAGGAGCCAAAAACGAGGAGAGAGATGGAAGGGATATGGTGGTTCATTGTAAACAAAACCTGGGATGCATCATCATCACCAAGCAACAGCCACACACACACATCACCTAGCAACAGCCAATGCGGCAAGATCACGAGATGAGGTGCATTAATGAGTTTCTTTACAAAAGCACATGGTGCATCCGTGTTGGAAAGAAAGGGATGATATCAAGGGGGGAGAAGTGGTGAAAAAAGAATGAGAGAATGAGAGAACAATGAGGCAAAAGAGTTTCCAATATTGGTGTGTGTATGTACGTGTGTGCGTTTGCATCTTTGTTTTGTCTCGACCACCATACGCACACACGCACGATTACCATACTACGTGTACATGCATATCTTTTGCCAACAATTCAGCCATATGTGGCAACGCTATTGAACCATGCGTTTATCACGACAACAACATACCCAACATGATATGATGACGGTGATGCAGCCCAAACCGATCGACAACGCCTGTTGTCGTGTTTATGATGATGCTATCCCTGTTTTCATAAATCTAGAGTAAAATAGCCCAAAGCATGTTGTATATTGGCATTTGTGTTTTCTGCATAATGACGACGCGATGGAAACACTCCGAGTATGTATACATTGGGCACCAGAAAAGAGGAGAATACTATTATATGGTGGCACCGCGCTGGTATACACTTTTCACCCTTCCTCCAATGAATGAAATATAAGGTCCACGCTTATGCGAGTTACTCCCTGATTTTGGGCGTGGTGGATACAGTGTTGAGTTTGTTTATGCCGCGTGATGCTACGATTGTGGGGTGGAGAATGTTGTGTGTAGCACAAGGTGCTGTCAACCTCAACCATCCAAGTAGTAGGTAATATCATTATAGCATTGGTGAGAATGCTCGCTCTTTACAAAAGGGCATTGGCACGCAATACAACTCGCTTGGGCTCATATACCCATGACGAAGCATGTCTCGGACAATTCCAGCCAAATCGCCGACGGGCTCACTACAACCACCAACATTCTTGACTAGCACCGCACACTTTTTTCTTTTCCCTTGGATAATTTCATTAATTACTTTATCATGGCATCACGAGCTGAAAGACGACAAAAGCAAAAAGAGGAGAAAAAGGCACAAAAGAAAGCTGCAAAGAAAGCCGCTGCTGCTGGTGGAGCTGCTGCCAAAACGGAAGGCACAACAGCTGCAACAGCAAAACCTACGACAACTCCACGCACATCCACTGAACAACAAGAGAAGGAAACAAAGGTGGAACCAAAAGCAGCACCTAAAGAAGAAAAGCAAGAACCTGAAAAACCAGCACCTATAGAAGTAGCACCTGCACCTGTCGAAAAGAAGGATGAACCATGTGAGACGACTGAAAAGTTGAAGCAAGAACCACCAAAAATGTCCACTGGTTCACCTGTAGCCACTGGTAAACATACTGAAATCAAAGAGGAAAAGACAAAGCCATCATCTGCTGCACCGGCACCAGCAACAACGACGACAACAACAACAACGGAGCAAGATAATAAGCAAGAACCACCACCTAAAACTTATGAGCCCCAATTGGCTGCCAAAGATACTGCAGCTGCCACTGATGATAGTGTACCAAAGCCGCAACAGCAAGCAAATCAACAGCCATCCACGACTCAGGAAAAGAGAACTTCAGCACCATCATCTTTGGGTGCAAAAAAGCAAGAGCAACAACAACCTACTGCTACTACAGCTCCTGCTGTTGCATCACCGCCACCTAAAGAAACACCTCCCAAGGATACTACTACTACTGGTATCGATACCAAAAAGGTAGCCGAGGAGGAGACAAAGAAACGGGATGAGGATAAAAAAGTCCCATCCAAGCAGCAACAACCACCTAAACCTGATGAAACGAAAAAGGATGTACCGGTAACATCAACGGAGACAGCCAAGCAAAAGGGACCTGCTGTACCATCATCTAAGGAAAAACCAGGTACCACCAAGACCGAGACACCACCACCAAAGACACCTCATAAAGATGCGGATACAATGCCTGTCAAACCACCCCCCAAAGATCGACAAAAAGAAAAGAAGCTTGGTGGATTGCTCAACATTTTCAAAAAGAGCGTAAGTATAGATGCATGGATTTTACGATGATGGTATTAATCAAAGTATATAAACATGTAGTCATCTTCTGAAGAGAAAAAGAAGCCTTGGCAGTTTTGGAAATGAAAACAATGCTTCCCGGTACTGCATATAGCAACATTACAACCATTATCCTTCATCTCGTAACATCCACTAGTTCCGCCCTCCTCATACACGATCCCGTTCGTTCCGTACCTTTGGCATCGGGCATGTTGTTCCCTTTTGTACAGTTTTATTCTAATAATATTTATGATATACACGGATAGAAAGGAGCAGCAGGTGTACACAATGTTAGCGATCTATTGCAAGCTAGCGGATAAAAATAGGGCATTAGAGTAATTTGGATCCAAAATGCCATTGTGATGATCCGAAAAACGTGAACAAATGAAAAGGGCGGATAATTATTATGATGATAAACATCAAAGCATCAGCAGCAGCAGTTGTGAGTAGCATGATGATGTTAGTGGTGATGATGATGAAAAAGAGAGTTCATGTGTTACTTTCTCCTTGCTGCGCTCCCTTATGTTTCCCGCTCCTCCGTCCCCCAACTCCTTTACTACTGACATTTTCGGATAATGAGTCGATCCCCGTTCGTATATGTTTTGTGCATCAGTTGATACGAAAGTGTGCATTGCACCGACACAGTAAGATTCTCCTTGCTTCCACGTACAGGCTCCTCGTTCTTTTCCCCTTTAAACCCCCCAAATCCCTTTTGAAATGTATGTGTAGGCTTGCTAGTAGTAAGGCGGAAGACATATATGGGGCATGAACAAGAGCCACGGGCAAGAAAGCGAGATCAAACGAGGCACATGCGCATATTTACAAGATAGAGAAAGTTTCCACCCTTTTGTCCTTTGCCCCCTTCTCTCCTATTCCCCCTTGAAAAAAGCCCACCATCAACATGGATTGCAATCCCGTTTCTCTTTTTCATTTGTAGTCTCTTTTTTTCTTCTCTTTTTATCTTTTTTCTTTGCCACCGTTTTGTCTTTTGTTTCATGTTCCATTTATCGACTTCATGAAACGATGGCATTCGGTAGCAGCAATAGCTCGATTTCACCTTCGACAACCTCGTCTTCTACTGCAAAAGAAACAACACCTGTTCAAGTGGGTGAGTTTATTCAGCATGAAATTATGTACAACATGAATCCCAGCAACTCATCATTTCTTCCCTCTCTCTCTCTCTTGATTATTAGCACTACGCGTACGTCCACTCACGTCTCAAGATCGTGCGCAACCTCGATTCTCTCAATCCACCGATTCCGACGTCATTAAGACCTTCGACACCACTGTCAATGTCGTTCCACACCAAAAGGCATTCACGTTTGACCATGTATTTGGCACCAACAGCACACAAGAACAAGTGTTTTCGAGTGTAGCGTCTAAACTAGTAGACCGGTTTATTGACGGTAAGCTTTGACACATAGATTGGGTGGTGTGTGGGTGGGGGAGGTCATCAAGTTGGCATCTATTTGTGATCTCATGTTGTTCCTTTTTTATTCATCACAGGTTACAATGTCACCATCCTGGCCTATGTAAGTAATGCATGATGATGACATGAGAAGTGAATAAGGAGAGAGAGAAAAAGAAAACAGCGTGCCAACTCGATGCTTGTCGTATGGGTTACACAGGGTCAAACATCTTCCGGAAAGACATATACTATGGGTACAGAAGTCAGCGACCATCCACATCCTGATCATCAAGGTATATATTATATTCCATCATATGCACATTTATTTACTGACATTTGTATTTGTTGCTGCATCATAGGCATTATCCCGCGTGCCATGGCTGCACTATTCCAGGAATTGTATTCCGATCCGACATCACCGTCATCATCCACCTCACGTGCATCATCACCTCTCTCATCATCAACAACACCCAAAATCAGCAAACGACATAGTAGCAGTGCCGTCAATAGCAATTTGAAAGCACCAAGTCGATTGATGCGCCCTTCATCCATGTTAACTCCGCCTAGCAACCTGAGTCGACGTGCCTCTTTTTCCGTTGAACAGCAACAACAACAGCAACGACAGCAACCTGCCAATCGACGATTTAGTGTCAAAGTATCCTTTGTGGAGATCTACAATGAAGATCTAGTGGATCTTTTGAATCCAGCACCTGCAGATGAACGGCCACCTGTGACAATTCGGGAAGATACCAAAGGACAAATTTATTGGACCGGTGTTAAGGAGGTACCTGTCGACAGTACAGAGGATGTACTAAGGTAAAATAGAGACATGCTGCATAAAAGGAGAAAACAAGCAAACTGATTGGCTACAACCTCCTTTTAGGTATCTGCAAATGGGAACACAAAATCGTGCGACTGGATCCACCGACATGAATGCCAAATCATCTCGATCACATGCCATCTTTTCAGTCACTTTGCGCCAGGAAAAATGGATCGTCACTCCCAAAGCATCCGTGTCTACAATGTCAACGAGTCAACAAAGACCTCCTACACCTACATCATCACGATCATCCATGATGCTTGGAAGACGGAGTAGTGGCGTCAATGTCAAAGCGATGGTTCAAGAACTACAACACCATCCAACAAATAACAACAACAATGATGATGGAAAATGGGTCGTTAGCCATTCAAAGTTTCATTTTGTCGATTTGGCTGGATCTGAACGATTGAAACGCACCGCTGCTGAAGGGGATCGACGCAAAGAAGGCATCAATATCAATGCAGGCTTGTTAGCTCTGGGAAATGTCATTTCTGCATTGGCTGATAGTACCAGCAACAAACGTCCAGCACATATTCCTTATCGCGATTCAAAGTTGACACGTTTATTGCAAGACTCACTGGGTGGTAATGCTACAACATTGATGATTGCATGTATCAGTCCAGCCGAGATCAACCTGGTGGAAACGGTGAATACCATCAAATACGCACATCGAGCTCGCAATATCAAGAACCGTGTTGAACGCAACGAGGCTGAGGAATGGCTCACCAATGACAACCCTGAGTTCTTGCGTGGAATCATTAGCAAACTTAAGGGCGAGGTGCGTAATTTAAAGTCATCATCATCGACATCCACAGCCAACAGCAGCAATAGCACACCCACATTTTCAAAGTCAACGGATAGCAGCACTATCATGACACCCACCTTGTCATCATCAGCTACTACACAACTCACGGGGCCTGAAGTCGATCCTGTTACTACAACAACCGAGCAACAGCAACAATTGGTGACTGACTTGCGTAAACAGATTGGTGATTTGCAAGTTGCTTTGCATAAGCAAAAGAATTTGGATTTCCAGCACCTTGTCGAACCTGTCATTGAAGAATATGAAAAATCCGTGTCATCACTCGAATCACAGCTGGCTATGGCACGTGCTGCTCTTGCTACTCAGGATCAAGCATTGGCTGATCAACAACAACGACTCGCAGAACTTGATGCCATGCGACAATCTGCTGTGGATAAGCTCAAGCAACATGAACAGCAACAGCAACAGGTGCATGCTTATGAAGAACAATTGCAATCATGTCGACAACAAGCACAAAAGCTCGAAGACCAGGCACGTGGTTACGAAGAGAAGATACGGGATTATGAGCGACAGCTTCAAATGGCTGAGGAGCAAAAGGCAAAATGTGCGCAAGAGATTGAAGCATGTGAGACCCAGCTACGTGATGTCAAAGAAGAAGCTGCCCGACGACAAAATGAGAAGGCTCAATGGTACGAGCAACAGGTGCATGAATATGAACAGCAGTTGCAAATGGTTCGGAGTCAGCAAGGAGACCGTGATGGTGATGAGGCACTGCTTGGTCAACTCAAGCAGCAAATTGACGAGTACGAGAGGAAAATGGCTGAATATCGAGCAAAGATTGCAAAGTGTGAGCAACAATTGAATGAATCTTTGGTACATGCATCCAAGTTCGAGGTGGAATCAATACAATTGGGTGACAAGCTGCGACAAATGGAGGATCAACGTGCTGAGCTGCAACAAGCATCACAGAGTTACGAATCACAAGCGAATGCATTACAGCTGCAGCTGACAGCCACCCAGGAGCAACTGCAGCATGCTGACCAACAACTGCAAGCCCAAAGTGAGCGCTATCAGCACGAGACTCGCCAATGGGAACAAAAAGTCAATGAGCTTGCACGTCAACTGGAAGAAATCACAGCTTTGCGTGATGATGCTGTTGGGATACGTGATACTCAGGCACAAGAAATAGCTCGGCTTGAAACATGTCTACGTGAAGAGTTGCAACAACGTGATGCTCGTCATGCCGATATTATGAATCATCAACGTAAGGTCCATCGTCAACGCCTGGACGAACTTGAGTCAGCACATCGTGATGCAAAGACATTGCAACTTGTTCAGCACAAGCAAGAAGTTATTATCCATGCACTCGAGTCAAAGGTGGATGCCTTGGAACAACTTATCTCCAACTTACAAAAGCAACTCGATGACCGTGATCAGCAAATTGCTCAATTCACTCATGTTGTACAACACGTGCTTGATGAGGTTCATACCGTTGGATCAGAACGTGAAGATCTCGAGCGATTGGCTGCTAGTCTTGGAGATAGTATTCATGATCACAATATCGAAGCTGACAAAACACTTGCTGCTGTGAAGGAGTTAAAAGTGCAACATCGGCAGGAGGAAGAGGACAATATCAAAGAAGATGAGGAGGATGGATTGGAAATACGTATATTGGAACTTGAACAACAAAGTGAATCAGCTATCAAAAAGATTCAAGCGCTCGAGTGTGCAAAGCAACAATTGGAGAATGAACTTGAAAAGGCGAGGAAGCTTAATATGGATCAAGAGAATATCATTGCATCTTTGGAAACGTCACTGCAAGCTATGCAAGCCCGTCTGGAGGAAGCTGTTGCTAGCCATACACAGAAATCCGAATTGATCCAGTCACTTCAGGAGCAGCTCAATCAACGCCGAAGGTTGACCATCGACACGCGCATGAACCGAGATAGTGGTTTGCCTGATGAGCATCGTATGTCAGCTGATAGCATTGCCAGCAAAAACAAGATCCATTCCGAATCATCCTTACCACCAGCTCCAGCATCACCATCATCAAGGAGAAGCCATAGTAGCTGTAGTGGTACCAGCAGCTGCAGCAGTGAAGAAGATGAAGAGGATTTAGCAGTAACGCCTCCTGACAATGGATCTGAGTTGAGCAGTCTAGACAAGCTACAAGATCGGTATCGACGTAAGCTTACAAGTGCGGAAGGACAAGAGGAGTTGCTTGGCAAGCTGATGCAGTTGATGGAGGAGAATTCCCAATTGTCGGTGCAAGTGAATGAGCTCGAGGCACAAATGATTTTGCAGCACAACCAGTTGACACTTGAGAGCAAGAATCTAGAACTTAAGGTGATGAAGCTTGCAGCAGCCAATGAGCGGTTAGAAAAAGAGGTAGAACAAGCCATGATTATACCCCGCAGCACAAGCAGCACAAGCAGCAACAACAACAATAACAACGCAACTGCCACCAATCGTGATTCCATCCTCTTTAGTACTTCGCCGCCACAAACGCCACGTTCACCACCCAACACATTACATCAAAAGCTGCAACGCGACTGGTCATTATTTAGCTTGAAGAAGTCGGGATCATTAAGATCGATTCTCGACCAACCATCCTCATCACCCAGTTCACCATCATCACCCGATGAAGTCATGCTTGTTTCGCCTACTACAAACACCGCCAAACGAGGATCGGCACCATCAACAATGACAGCGATCCGAGAACAACAACAGCAACGTGTCTCGAACACTACAACCACAGATGCAGGCTCACCTCCGCCATCGGCACCTCCTTCTAACCCATTACCACCGGTCCCATCACCAGCTCGTTCGGTCTCGACACCTTTATTACAACGACAAACTTCCAGTGGATCAACAGCCATCAGTGATTTATTCAGTAACGGTGGCCATTTTACATCGGAGCAATATGAAAAGATCATTCGATCCTTGCAGCGTAAAATGAATGTGGCCGACGAAGACGTGCGTGCTCATCAACAAGTCATTGGCAAACTCGAAACACAGCTATCACGTTCAGAGAATGCTGTACGTAGCATCAAACGACAACTGGATACCCTCAACCAAGAAAAGCAAACCTATATTCTCGAGCTTGAACATTTACGATCACAGCAAAATGGTTGGCATGAAGAAGAAAGTGTTGAGAGAACCAGGTTGCTTGAGGAATTGGAAAATGAACGCATGCTTAAGGATAAAGCAGAACGTGCACGCACCATCCTGGAACACCGCATGGAGAAGCTCATGTGCAAACGCAACAAGTTTATGTGTTTCTAATATCTAGTAGTAGCACATCAAATTCATCATATAGTCAACTATCATTTTTACCATCTATCATCACCACCACCATCACCATCATCACCCATATCCTCCCTTTTTTTTGTGTTGTTGTAAAATATATATCTCCACCTTTCTCGTGCGTCCCAATTTCTTTCTTTTTTAATATACAGTCAAGATGCAAAGGCACTAGTGAACCATGTGCATAGTTATCATGATGGTAGTACATGAAAGACGCAAATAGATAACAATGAACGACATGTGCGTTATTGGCTCATGGCTACAGGAATTAACTTGATGATCACACAAAAAGTCTGGAAGGCGTGGTAGTCTAAAGAATGATGCACAAGATTTACAGTGACCAGCACGTGCATAAGCTTAACCGAGCACAAAACGTGCACTGATGATGACTTTCGGCAGCGGAGGAAAGAGGCTAATAATCCAAGACTTTACCATTACCACCTAGACAGATTTTGTATTTTTAGATAGAGACCCAGCCTGCCAACTTTGGCCATCAGATATAGACTTTGTGTCACTTTTTGGAAAATTCCGAACGACTGATCGTCGTCGACTTATGGTAACATGGAAACATCCCACATACATACACGCACTCGCACGCACACAACATAGGCTCCGCTTTCCCCGCCCTTGTTTTACCTGCTGTTGCTTACCTCACGTAGTTATCCAATCACCCCGGCAGCTGCCGCTTGTCCCAAGATAGCAAAACCACATTCACTGGCTATGTTCCAAAATAAAATGACGCATGAGTATGTAGGTGATGATGTACATGATAAGATCATACATATACAAGGTTAATCGTTCCTGGATGCAAAAAAAGGGTGTTGGTGTGATACCTAACCCTCGAGCAATACAAAGTTAATTTGTAACACAACCCGTTGTCGCTCACACACACAAATCAAGATCCACCATCAACACCAATATCAGTAGCCTTTTTACCATGTGAGAAAATATGATATCGGATATACAGGTGTCTTTCTGCAATCCATATGCAAGGTGATAAGTCGGGGGCTGATGAATGAGACACAAGCATGGCTCAAGGTGCATGCAATATCGGGCACTGTTATTATTATTGTCAGTGCGTTGCTATAAATGAAAGCATCGCCCGTTTCGACGTTAATGGTATATGGGTAATGATAAGTAGCAATCAATAAAGTATCAAAAATGAAAGACCCGTTATACAAGTTTTAGGCCTACCGATTCAGTAACGTCAGGTAGCAACAACAACAGGACTCGCACATCTCCCTTGCTGCTCGTCAGCAATTCAACATCATGCTACATCACCCTAGTTCATTATCACCTTTCTCCCCCCAAAAATATCACTTGTCCCCCAATTAAGGCTTTTGAAGGGAACACGAGGTGTGGTGCTACGCACTGTGCTCCGTGTATAGTGCATATTCAGCTTGGTTGATATTTTGTTTGTGATGAAAGTATCGAGCGTGCATGCTGCCAAATCCCATGTCGGACGATCAAGCATAAGGGTCCCTTTCCTCCTTCAAACATCTCTTACATCTCCCACCTCCTTATAGGTAATTTGACTACCTCACGTACACACACACACACAAACACCAAAATACACACACTTGGTTTTTCTTTACCGGGGAATGATAGTGGAGTAGAAAGGGGAAGAAACAAAGAAAAATTCTAAAGGGGTATATGTGTGAGTGAGGAGGATATTGGAGGAGTGTGTGAGCGTGTGAGTGATTGAGTGAGATTATGTGTGTGTGTGCGTGCAAAGGACAAGCGAGAACAAGGCGGAGAGTGGATCTCATAATGGGTGTGCGTGCGTAGCGTATAGGTATAGGCTACAACTCGCTGGGCTGGGCTAATGTGAATGCAAGTTTGGGTAGGCGTGGGTGTGCAATTGATGTGAGCTGTAATTGATGTATACTCGACTTGGCCCAGAATATGTGACACGATGTCTGTGTTGCGTTCTTTTTTGTTTTGTTTTGCCACTATCGACTCTAACTAATAAACGTTTGAGTAACAGCAACTAATTTGGCTCTGCACATCCAGGTTCCACTTGTTCCCCCTCATCGCTATCGCACCCCCTTTGACCTTTTTAGACACCCCCCGCTTTCACCCCCCAAATTTCGTACTTGTGCTTTCTCCTATATAAGACTCGCTATCTTGAATCAACCCACTCCTTCTGCTTTTTCCCAATGTCGACGCAAGATCTGTATCATATTAGCCAACGCATCGCACCACGACAAAAGATGCCCGAGCAACAACAACCCAACCAAGTCATTGTGCCTTCTATGTTTGTGCCTGGACCCTTTTATTATTACCAGCTGCCACCTTATCTGGCGCTGCCTACTACTACTACAGCTGCAGCTGCTCCCATCCATTATCCACGGCTTGCTACACACACCACTGCCGTAAGTGCCCAATGTTTTTTATCCCTACGACGATGACGACGACAAAAAAGTGCATAGCAACACAATGCACACATTTCACACACACACATTTATATACCCATGTTTGTCGTCGTTGTCGTCGTGCCATTCTATTTTTACTCCGTAACTCACCATTGGCAACGCATGATTCTATATCACCCCCATCCACAGTACCCTCCACCTATTCATCATACCCTGGAGAATGCCACTATTACATATGATACGATGGTCGTTGAGCACAGCAAGGATTTAGTCAAGGATGTATTTTTCTCTCCTGCAATGACTACAACTGAAGGAAGAGACTCAGAAGGCTCCTCGATCTGTGGGCAAAGTGATAGCGACGAATCTGATGTCGCCTCCTTTTCTCCCTCTGACTTACTTCAAGACGACGATCCACTGTTTTTCATTGGTCTCGATCTTAATGAAACCACCACGGCCGCCAACAACAAGGGCGCTAATACTGCTGGTGCCGAGAAACAATCTTCAAAGAAAAAGCAACCTTCTTTGCTTGGCAAACGACGTTCCCGAAATACCACCACCACCACCCATGATAATGTCAAGAAGGCCAAAACCAGCAATGCTGTTAGCCTACCAGGCTCACCCTTGATGGATTACTTTGAGGAAGATGCCTCAACTGAAGAATCATCGGATGATGATGATACCCAAAGGTAAGCTGATGGAGCTGGAAACTGACGGGAATTTCCATTTGGGTGGGAAACTGAACCTTTCCTTTTTCCTTGGCAGTGTTGCGGATCTCCAATCCATTTCAGCAGCCGATGATAACGAGTCAACCGCTTCGTGGGAAGAGCGCGCTGAGCTCTTTGAAGAAGCCGAAGAGGAAAAGTTACAACAACAGCAACAACAACTTGTTGAACCACGTCCAACGCAACAACCTACGATCTATCAAAAGTTGACCAAGGCTAATGTGGACTGGTGCCGATACTGTGGCACGACTGAAGGTGTCAACTGGCGCCCTGGACCATGGGGAAAGCGGACATTGTGCAAGTAAGTATAGACTTTCAGGGCAGGGGTGTTGTGAGTGTGTATGATGTTTCTACCATTTCCATGGTGGATGCACATGCACCAAACGCGTTGAATCGGTCACAATTTACTTATCATGCTGTCAACTTTTTTTCTATAGTAAACATGGATGCGATTACAAGGGCTATGGATTTGCATGCAAGTTACCACGCCTTGATCTGACAGGATTTGCAAACGAAGCTATCCATGATCGTGATAGACCTGTGCTTCAACTATTTTGCTCAGTGTGCCATCATCAAGAATCATGGGAAGGAAATGTATTGGTGCGCTGTGAAGGTTGTCCAAAGGCTGTGCATCAACAATGTGCAGAACCACACCATCAATTATCAGATGCTTTTGTGGCGGGTGATGAACCCTGGTTCTGTGATCCCGCTTGTCAAGAAAATGCACGAAGGAAACGTATCGTTGTTGAATTGCCAAGAAAGCGTTTACCTCTTATGTGTGCTCCCAAGAACAATAGCAGCAGCAGCAACAGCAGTAACGCATCGTCTCCTTCCTCTTCACCCATGTTGCATCGCCGCATCTCCTCTTCATCATCCTCATCTTCATAGATATGGTTTCTTTTTTTTTTTTTTCTACCACAACCACCACATCTTTTTTATACACTCTCACAATCATGCATGCACACAGACACACAAACACACTACACACACACGCATCATACCTTTTTTCTACTTCTTGTTCTTTTTTTTATTATCGACTCCATGCTTTGTATATAGTCTACACTAGGCCGCCAATCACTCTCTCCCCCAACATTTGCATGCCTCTTTATGGTATCTACGCTTTCTTAATACAATCACACACGCACGTTAATGATGTCTTCTCCCTTCAAATCAAATTTACTTTAATGTGTGTACAAAAGGGTGATAATAGTAATTGGATGTTGTTCTCCACAGTCACGACAACGATAAAGGATGATGGGGAAGATTGGCTCTCATACACATACACAACACACACGCGGCACGTTCGCACACGCGCATTCTATCTTTTACCAGAGGGTTAGTTAACCTGGAGTCTTCCGACCACATTCTCCGCACAACAATAGCCTTGTCCCTACACTTACACACACCTGTGGTTGTGGTATTCCATGGATCGCAAATCACGGACATCACGATCAGCATCGTTGGAAGAGACCAATGAGGAGCTCAGTCTTTGGAAGCAGATATGCACCTCACTCGCCAAATTGGAGAACATCCAAAAGGAAACCGAATCAGTCTTGAACAATATCAACAAGATCCACCTTGCTGTCAATTTTGATGAAGGTGGGTAGGCAGAGCAGCATATACAATGGGAGAAGCTTGTTGACATGGAGAGCATCATCCTTATTGTTGTAGGCATCTCGTCCACGTTGTCGCAACGTCTCAAGGAGTATTACCAGAATGGTATCAGCTTGTCATCCACCGAGTCAAGGTAACATGCCAAAAAATAGTCGAATGGATGTGATCCGTGTATCTCATGCGTAAGTACACATGTAGGACCATCAACGATATCATTGAGAAAGTATCCGTGTTGATTGCATTGAGAGAAGCATCCGAGAACAGCAATGGTAAACAACAATGGGGGGGAGGGAATCATGTATGTAATGGATGATTCATGCGTTCATCATCGTATAGAGCAAAAACGCAAGAAGCGGAAAACTGAAGCTGATGAGCTCAAGCATGCATCACCTGGATCAGGCAAAAAATCCAAAAGGTGGGTTTCTGATGTGTGCGACCAACACGTTATACAAGTTTATGCATCCCATCTAATCGTTGATTTTACAGTGACATCATTCTTCCGGGTATCACGGTAAGAAAAGAGAAACTTGAAATGACAACACGGTGCTAAACAATGGGCGTCTTAGGTCGCTGCCAAACAACCAAAGCAAAAGGATAAGAATGAGGAATGGATTCTTGCAGTGGTTATCAGCTTTCATCCCGACAAGAACAAGTAGGTGTTTTCATGTGCTCGAGATGGATAGCGATGCTCACATGGGACTGGTGCTTTGTAGGTATCATGTTGAGGATATAGATCAAGATGAGTCTGGACAAAAACAGTAAGCTAATAGGAGCTGGGTGGAGGGGATTGACCACATTGACATGAGGATGACGTTATTGATCTCATCTACAGGCGATACTTTATACCATCAAGGCATGTTATTGCAGTGCCGGAAAGCCATGAGATACGTCATCTTCCAGAGCTCAAAGCAGGACAAGATGTGCTAGCGTTGTATCCGGGAACGACTTGCTTTTACAAGGCGACGGTGATATTGCCACCAAAACAGGTACGTTGTTGGGTTGCTAGGCAACGTGTGTTAAGATTGGCTCATGTGACGTTTTATTTAGAACAAGGATATTAGCTCGCCGGGTACTTACAAAGTACAATTCGAGGATGACAACAATGAAATGAAATACGTCATGCCAGGTCATGTTCTTGAAATGCCAAAGTCAAAATAAGCTGGCAATTGCCGTTCCTGCATGAAATTTTCTTGTATCTCAGATTTTTCTCTCCCTTGTCCTCCTCTCCACCTCCCTTGTCATACTTATCCTCTTACAGCATTCTCTTTTGTTTATTGTTCATCGTCCCCAATCTCCCTCTCAAACACACTCGCACACAAAGCTCCTCTTATCTTGACGTAATATCTTCGCAATCATCTCACACAACGCACCTTTTGGGTATATATATATATATAACTTTATAAAGCATTTTACGCATTTCTTTTTGCAAAGTTTCTTTGTTGTTTATACGTAACTCTTTCCAAATGTCGAAGCAACAACAACGCCAATACAACGATGCTAACTTTGTTGTTGAGGATAAGAATGATCCTCATCGTGTCTTTGGATATCGCGGTAATTAAGCAAACAATGAAATGCTTGATTTCATTTATTCATATGTACCATGGGTCCTTTTAGAGGGCGAGACCCAAAATGCCAATTACAATGAAGCAGATAATGGCAAGTCATATCAGGGAGATACATGTGTCAAATGTAACTAAAGTTAATTCTCGTATATACATACATAGCCTATGTCCCTGCTGACCAAAGACAGGATAACATTCATTCGGATTTCTGGAGTGCCGATAACCAAGATGAAGAACGCAATGACCCAGCAGTATTTAGCCAAAACCAAAGTGACCCTGATCGACATGTTGCTGCCGAGGTTGCTCAGAGCCATAATATGGGCCGATCCAAGGAATCACGTATGAAAAGTGCTCAACGTGCTAGTGACACTTATGAGGAAGCCACTGGCAACCCACTCGAGGTTGATAAGCGTAAGTCAATAGAGAAGATAGATCGACGCTCAACCACTCATTCATTACTTTTAGAGGGACGTGTTGTCCAAGAGTAAATATTAAATCCAACCTTTTGTGATGTATGTATATATAAAAATAGGATGATCTTTTAATGGGTAATTGAGGATAATGGCTGTCGTACATGGATGTACAAAGTATGTTGCGTGTCGTGAGTGTAGATATGTGTGAGTGAGTTAAGGGTGTTGTGTGTGTGTGAATGGTAAAAGGATGGGGTGATAATGATCTCTTATTGATGAATCTCGGCCAATGCTTTCTTGAGCTCTTCGCTTTCGTGATCGAATCGCAATCCTGTCTGGAAGGCCTCGGCAGCATCTTGAGAACGATTCATGCCCAACAAGGCTTTACCCTTTCGAAACCATCCCTTGCTCCACTCGCGCTTCAACCGAGTCACCATTTCCGCATCCACCAGAGCATCGACATAATTCTCCATAGCCAAGTGTGCTGCTGATCGATTTGACAAGACAGGGGATAATTCTTCACGCACATATTGGAATGCAAGAGGTTCCCATAGAGGACGTGCCCATGAAAGGTCCACAGCCATAGTATAGAAACGAACAGCTTCAGTATAGTTTCCACTCTTGAAATACTTGTTGCCTTCTTCTTTGAGTCGATTCACTTGTGCTGAACGTACGGGATTGGCAGCATTGGGTGGAGGGATCTCTTTGACTTGCTTCAGTGTTGCAGCGAGAGCATTGTGCGAGGTCCAATCTATGTCGCAGTCTGTACATGTCTCAAGAGCATGTTCCTTGCAGAGAATTCTGTCGCCGTCATTGGATACTGTGACATCAATCATCTTGGAGTGAGTGAGAATAAAGAGGGGAGAGAGGAGAATAAAGCGCGGCCCGCGTAAAGCACGGATATTGATTGATGCTTCTCAGTGGTGTGGTGTGGTGTGGAACAATGATTGGATCGAGCATTCGGACCTCCGATAGGATGGATACCCAACCTTTTCATCAAGGGATTGATTGATCCTTGAGTATGTGCGGGTGTCCTGTGTTAAGCAATATCGCTTGTCCCTGAACATCTCCAACAATTACTATTTATCCGATAAAAGCATTTTGCTGCATTATTTTCTTTTCTGGGGTCCCAGAAAGCATAAGCCCCTAATCTACGTATAGCCACATGCATCCCTCCACCACACACCTTGAATGACCCGCTGTGTGTACATACATATTTTTAGTGATTATCACATAACATAACTGCACCTGGATAGATATTCCTGACCATGCGCTCACACGTGAGGTCATGGTTGTTTGCTCCTAACAACTCGACATACATGGATAGACAAAAACATCATGCACGTCAACAAGAAAAAAAAAAGTTATAAAGTCGATCTTCTCCTTCCATTATTTCCATCATCATCTTCTTCTTTCTCTCTTTTTTTTTCTTTCTTTCTTATTTCCACCTTTTCACATGAGAAAGATCCTTGATCTATTATTCTTGGCGGCTGTTGCTAAAGCTGTCACTTTCCGTGTTGTTGCACCTGGTGCCACTGATGTTCAAGTGTCAGTCAATGGTCAACTCACCAAGCTTACTGCCAGCGATCCAGACGTGCCTTACTTTACTGGCGATGCCAATGCTTCTCCTGATTCAAAATACAAGGTATTATCATTATTGACAAAAAGGGAACCGATGATGGAAAGGAGGTGGATCATCATTTTAGCATTTATACTAAACAAAGCATGCAGTACGTGGCTGGTGGCAATGCTGAGCCTTTTGATCGAACATTGGAACAAGGCCGTGACAAGACTCGAAACGATTTCTTTAATCGTTCAGTCACTTATGCAAACATCCCTAAGCTTCCATTCCCTATCCCTGAAAATGTAAAGCTTTATCTCTTGTTGCATGCAGTAACATGACTAACTTGTACAATGTAACGACTTAGCCATGGACAAGGAGTGGCAAGGAAGCTCCCATGTTTGATTCAAACTATATACCCACCATTTTCATGACTGGCAACCCTGCTGACATGGATAATCTCGTCAAGAACGTGCCTGCCACCTTATACAATGATACCAAATTTACATTCATTGGTCCCGAAGAAGTACTTGTTTACAAGGCAAGTGCACAATAGAGTATTAAAGAATTCCTTTTCTTGATAGCTAATGCAAGTTTTACACATATAGGGTTGCTCGTTTGGTATTCATGGAGCAGGCAAGAAACACAACAACAACAAACAAAGCTGGAGATGGACCTTACCCAAAGGACAAAACATCTACAATCGCAACTATATTAAGCTACGACATATGGAGGAAGACCCAACACAAATGCGTGAGAAGCTTTATTCAGACATCTTGCAAGCCATGGGAGTTTATGTAGGCGATGCCAATGTCGTCCGATTCTACATTAATGGACAAGGTTTCGGCACCTTTTGCATGTTGGATGATATCGTCCAGTATTCATATATCAATGCCGTATTCTATGATGGCAAACCACCACAGCAAATGGGTCCTCTTTATGATGGTGCATCAGGTGCCGATTTTACAATATCCTCGGACGAGTATGGATCTTGGATTCCCAATCCTGCAAGTCCCGCGGATTCAAGTGCATTGGCACCCATTTCTGAGCAAATCAATCATACGAATTACAAGGATGACAACCAAGTAGCCAATTTATCCAAGGCGATTGATCTCGACCAATTTATGCGCTTCATGGTGATGGAATTCCTTGCTGGTCACTGGGATGGCTATTGGATGGAACAAACCAATGATGGTGCGTACCGTGATCCAACAGACAACAACAAATGGTATTACCTTGGTCAAGACTTTGACGCCACCTTTGGTGTCAATCTTGCACAGGATCGTCAATTTGTTGCTACATCGTACAAAAACTATCCCCAACTTTTCCCAGGTGGCGTACTGATCAACAATTTGCTGCAAAACCCGCAGATGCGTACACGTTTTGAAACGTATTTGAAGAACACCACTGCCATTTTATTCAACAATTACACGCTCACGAATCGTGTTCTCGAGTATCAAAAGTTCCTTTTGCCTGACCTTGAATGGGATCGATCCATCAAGCAACAATCGCCTGGTATCAACTTTGGATGGACGTTTCCTCAAGTGACCCAGAACCTCTGGGAAGGTGTAGCAGCTGGTGCTACACCCAATGTTACTGGTGGTGCCGAATGGGGATTACTTGAATGGGTAGCCGCCAAGAGCGAAGCTGTGGCCAAGGATCTTAATGTTCAAATTGTGCAGCATCCAGTGGGCCCACCTGAAGATGCAAAAGGTGCATCAGCCCCTACTTCACCAGGGATGTCACCCAATGGTTCTCAATCAGCAGCAGCTTCATCGTTCATCAAACCTTTTATCGGATTCGTTTATGCCGCCTTGGCTGTGTCAACTGGTGCCCTACTTGTTGGATGATGATCGTGATCATCATCATCATCACATGATCCAAATAATGACGAAACATACCCTCTTTTATGGATTGGTGTGGGACAAAGAGCTTCCACCATCATCACAATAACACATTGTATTACTGTAGTTACCCTTTATTCACAATAAAGTTTCATTATGCTGTTTATCATTTAAAAAAAATGTCGGCTACTGGGCTTACCATCATCATCATCGGATCTCTCTCTCCCCAACCCCTTTATTTTGCCGGAGAAGAATAAATGCAGGAGTGAAAGACTCGCATCAACATTGCTTCCTGATGTTCTCTTAACTTTCCAAAACATATACGCACGCATTAGCGGATGGCACATCAATAATTGTTTCAAAGTGAGGGTGGTTTATAATTGTAAATTGGAATCAAATCAAATCATTGCTACGATGTTGTTGTTGTTGCTGTTGTTTGACTTGTGCTGCAGAAGGAGGCGGCGGAAGAAGAGGAATGGCACCACCTGCGCTCGATCCACCACCGGTAGCAGGGGTTGCTGGCTTGGGTCGATTTGTGCGTTTGGCCTTTTTCAAATGCATAGTGCCATTAGCATCTTTATCCCGTCATTCCCAAATAACAAACAATACTTACCCCTACGTTACCAATGCTGATGCTGATGGTTTGTCCTTCTTTGAGACTATAATCCTTTTTTGGGAGTTGTTCAGCTTGTTTGGCTCGTTCAACAGCTTGCTTTTCAGCTCGGATTTGTCTATACATTCATCGTCAGCTTTCCTTGTCTTGATTTCCCATCATCCTTCTTGTTGGATCACTCACTTTGCAAAATCCTGAAGGGCCACGTTAAAGTCAAATGCATCGCTTCGTTCCTGAAAGCCCATACCGATAAAAGCGTGGCGGCCTATGATACACGATATCAGTTGATCTCATTCGTATATTGTCATACCAGGTAAATACAGACCTTCATGCTCAATCTTCAACACAAAATAACGGCTGGAATCCAACACTGCTTCCACTGCACTACCCGTTGTACTATAGGGACACAATGCAAACAACTCGCCTAATATCAAAGTCAATCCATGTCACCTTTTGATGATCCTTATCCTTACCAGTATTGGCATCTTCCAGGCGGATACTGCAGCTTTCACCTTTGGTAATGATACGCAAACGACCTTTCCAGAGATACGAGCTTCCCAAATCGCCCCATTCAGCCGCTCTACAGATGGTGGTTGTTCAATTCAGATGCAAGCGTTCTCTCCATGGAGACCCTCGTTGTACCGCATCATCTCGTAGTGTAAATGTACCTGTATCCCCTAGCAGCTGTTCTTGGTGGTATCCGATAGACTGCAATAAAGACAATAGCATGAGCAATTGGAATAAGAGAAAAAGTCGTCATTGAGGTAGTTTATTACCAAAGCATTCGCGAATGATTAGCAGGACACTTTCATAGTCTTCCATTTTTGTAATATAGAATGAGAGGGTGGCGGGAAAAGAAGGGATATGAATGGGGGAGGGTGGTGGAGATAATACGGAAAAGAGAGAAATCAAGCATCTAGCATATGAGGACGTGCATTCTTGTACTCTTCAAAGGATACCTCATTCTTGGAGGATTGGTATCGTGTAAGCACTATGGATCGGCGCACCTTGTCATCAATCTTGCCACGGTAACCACCCTTGCGCAATAATGAATCGATCGCTTCAACCTTGGTCCAACCTTGATCTGGTATCACTTCTGGCAGATAGGTAGCTGTGCGCTTGTGGCCATGATCATTGATAAATTCAATCCAAATGCCATGTTTACCAATCTCCCAATCAAGATAATCGTCCCCTTCTTCAAAGTCGGTCAACAAAGATACCCCGCATGACAAGAGTGGCACTTCCTGCAATCTGATGGGGTTGAATCGCCGATCATGGAGTGCACTACGTAGCAGTAGGATGTTAGGTGTGTGTGAATGTGTATGGCGTAATAGCCTCGTCACTCTTCTCCTGTGCTTACCTTGTCAAAGCATATTCCTTTAATCCTCGTCGTAGAGGCATCGCATTAAAATTGCCAATGCATCCTCGTAAATGCTTTTCGTCGTAGGCCGCTATATTCCAAGTAACAAAGAGAGGACTGCAAAAGCACATTTAGTATATACGTTATACCATGGACATGATAAGAGTGAAGCAAAATACATACTATGGTGCATCTTCAAACTCTGCTTCAGGAGCTTGTTCTTGTTGCAAATGGGCAATAAGGACGTCAAAGCAGTAAAAACAATGCTCCTTGGTAGCGACCATGATTCAACCCCCACTGAAATGAAAAGAAAGAAAAAGAGAAAGAGAGAGACGATTATGTTGTAGCCACACACCATCCACACATTTATCAATCAAAATGCCTACTCTGGGAAATCTGAAACTCCGTATCAGTGGTCATGTGTCTAAGACTACCCACACAGCCATCCACACTACAAGTCGACTCTGACCTCACCAATAGTCCGATAGCCGTAAAGCTACATTTGAGTACCTTACGGGTAGTAGCAACATTACTATAGCAGTCCGCTTGTTATTGACAACAAAGAAAAAGTGCATTGTTCATGCGACCTGATAAGGAAAAATCCAAGATGAATGGTTCCTTCTTCCTCCCCTTGTGGGGGATTTGAAATTTAGGATACTTGGCACATGATATAGATAAATTTTTCCCAAATGTTTTGCTTGCATTGCCCTGATATTTGTGCCCACACACATTTCAAAACCTAACCGACAGGATTCATTGCTCTATGTTTATTTTTCTCACGCATGTCCAAGCATAAGACGAGTAGCACACACACATACAATAACATCATTCTTGCTGGATTGAGGTCTACCATCATCACTCACTTACCTTTTCCGTCAACCTTGTTCACATAAATGCAATGCTGCATATTCCCCCATTTTCAATCTAATCCACCAATCATTCACCGACCTGACACAATCAGATTAACACAGTCGTACGTTTGTGTAAAAAGAGCTGATGATGCTGATGATGTGTCCACGTCGGGGGAGGAGGAGGTGGGGGACCACTACCACCCCAAGTCCGATGTTCGCCAAACGATAAAAGGGCCCATGGTGAGCTGTCCTCTTCTTCCTTGTCCCACTTTTCTTGTTCAATAACTTCTTCTTCTTCCACATTCTTACTGCAATTATCAACCATGGCTCCTCTTGTTCCCCAACAACACCATGAAGTTCATGAAGACTTCACTTTGTCTACCTTGATCCAAAAGATCCATACCGTGCTTGGTCCTGATGGTGGTCTTGATTCTGAGCATATTGACCCCAACGAGATCATCCACTTGATGGAGCAATACAGTTCCAATGCCAAGGACTGGTCCCAATACACTATCTTTGATCATTCTCGTGCCTATACTCGTAATTTGATCGATGATGGCAACGGCAAGGTGTGTAAATCGTTTTGTGTGTGTGTGTGTGTGTGTGTGTGTGTGTGTGCGATGGCATTTTTGCTTTGATATTCCTTCATCTTGGCTGTTTCAGCTGGTGATGGAAAAAAGGCAAATGGCATATGGTGTGTGTGTGATCATCATTGTTGCGTTGGATATTCGGCTTGTTGTTATCGTCGTCGCTGTGATACTAATATTGATTTCTTTTTCCCGGTTCGATTAGTTTAATCTCATGATCTTGGCATGGAGCAAAGGACAGAAGAGGTAGGTGTTCTTTTTCCTTCTTTGCAACCGGGCTGCTTGTCGTCATAATTTTCACACGGCATTGTCATGGTTGTTGTTGTACTCCTGCTGACTCACGTTGTTATTGGTTCTTAGTCCAATCCATAATCACGCTGGGTCGCATTGCATCATGAAAGTATTGGATGGTGAGCTGAGCGAAACCCAATACGCTTGGCCAACGTCGTCGTCGTCCTCCCCCAAACAAGATTCATCAGCGTTGTCGGAAGCCGATTCGTCATATATCACTGATGCTGTGGTGACACATGCTGATGGTGATGAGAAAAGACCGGATGGAAAACAGATGAAAGTCATCAACCTCACACGTCTTTGCCCGAATGAAGTGACCTATATTCATGGTGAGTTATATTTCTTACTTCTTGGACGATTCTCAGAATTCCCACACACATACACACTCGCTGTCTTCCAACACCCCCTGCCTATTACCAAAAGAAAAAAAAAACAAAACCGGCTAAACTCTTGCTTACCTTTTAGACAAGATTGGCTTGCACCGTATTGCTAACCCTGACCCGGAGCATGGTGCAGTATCGCTTCATCTGTATACCCCTCCTTATCAGGTGTGCAAGACCTTTGAGGAAGATAGTGGTCGTGCCCGTCAAGGCGGCAAGTGCACCTTTTACTCTGTAAGGGGTGTGCGTTGCAGCAATAAGGATTCACAATTGTAAATAAAATATGATATCGAATTTGTACATGAAAGTAAAGAGTCGAATGTGGTGCATGTGTGTGAGGAAACAAGAGGGGAACAACCGTTGCATGGTCACCGCTCCGTCTTTTAAGAATGGAGTCTTTTGAATACATCTTGTCGACCACTCTTTGAGCTCGACGATGGCGAAATCGCCCTCCATTTTCATTGGCTAATGAGCAGATGATGCGATACTTTGCCTGTTTAGGAGCTGGAGCTCAAACTTTGTTGTATCAGATGATAATCCATTCTCAGATGAATGTCGTATGCTCACACACAAAGCAATCGTGTGGATGGAAATAAACGAATCATGATATGCAATTGAAGCAATGATAGGAGAAGAAGGTATATATGCATGAGATAAAGAAAAGAGGAGTGCTATTAACAAGAAAGATGATGGTTGCGGATACATCCGTCATAATGATCTATAGACCAACTCTTCGCTATACGACCAAATGGATTATGGAAGGGTGGGGGAGAGTGATGGTATACGACGACGATGATAAGAGGAGGAGGATTATGTTGGGTGGTGAATGTACAACTCGTTGGCAGGCAACAAAATTTAATGGCATGCTTGATTTAGGAAAGGGGTGCATAACAACCTCTCTCTCCCCTTCCCTCTGTGTCCTTTGTTCCACACACTCAAAAATACATATCACACACGACGACATACTCATTCGACACATCTGAACAACGCAATCACCATGGATGACATGTATCAATATGCTTCGGCTGCTGTCAATAGCAACACACCAAACAACACCAATCAACAACAAGGCACCGAAGATAACGACATTGTGCTTCAAGCATTCAACAACTTTGGATGGGGTCAACGATTCAATAGTCTCCTGGACACTGTCAAAAAACAAGTAGGGTGTTTTATTGGGCACTATGATGATCAGATAGGCTCATACAAACAAGAGTGAAGCACTTGTAGAAACCACTCGACGCGACTTTGAAGAAATAGCCCAAGTTCTTCGTGAAGATGGCAATAGTGAAGATACTTCCAACCGTGATATGAGCACTTCCACTTCTTCCACCACCACTGCCGGCACATCTTCCACCACCACTGAAGTTCCCAGCAACAACAATGATACAATGAGTTTTGCCGCTCTTCGTGAACGAATCAGTGCCTTGGACCTGAACAGCTTATTACCTACACAACGATTGCCTGAGAATATGGATTTGACTCAATTACGTACCGAAGTTATTCAAGGTACTCGGCATGCTGAACAATACCTACAAAAGTTTGGATCAGAGGTGATGGATGTTGTTACCAAAGCCATCACTGTGCTTGAACCAGAGGAGAATACTACCAATGAGCGATCTGGTGGTGAAGGCAGCAATCCACGAATTTAGTAAGTCGCTCTTGATAAAAGCAATGATGATGACGATTATTAAGACCATATGACATAGTGCTACACGAAAAGAAGCATTGTTGGCCAAGATGCGTGTTGATCCAGAAACATATATGCAGGAACCCGAGGATACCAAAGTACATCAAACTTTTATTGCCAGTTTCAGTATTCAAGAGTACACGGATGAGATTGCTAGCTTGTTAAAGCAGCACACTGATTTGGAAACGATGATGCATGAATTAGGTATGTAAGCTTTATTGGATATTGACATTTGCTGTGTACTTATGATATTTCATGTAGTACCTGTAAAGGTTGATTATACTACATTCTGGAAGCGCTATTTTTATCGTGCATGGTGCATTGAACAAGATGAACAAAAGCGACAAATGATTGTAAAAGGTGTTCACGAACAAGAGGACGACGAGGCTGACTTCAAGTGGGATTCGGATGATGAGGAGGATGATCATAGCAAGACACCCACCAAGGATGACCAACAACAAGAGCATGATAAAAACAAGAGCAAGCAATCGACTGACAGCAAAGGCGGTTCTGATACGGATTTCAGCAACATTTCAGAGCCTGTTTCCACAGAGCCAAGCTTGGTATCTCCTCCACTCAAATCTCAGACCGATGGTGATGATTGGGTTAAAGCAGACCACAAGAAAAAGAACGACAATGAAGATGACGACAGCGACAGCGATTGGGAGTAGATAAATGCCTATCCATTATTCCCTTGTACATATCTTATTCTTTAATTCGTTGTTATAAAATTGTGCCATTGAACCATTTCTTCCTTCAGCTTCCGATTGGTCGAGAATCAAAAGTGACCAGCTTCATTATTGAGAGACAGTGAGAGAAAGAGAAATGGGGTTCACATCCACGTCACTTGTAAAGTTGTGATCATTTCACAAGCAATGTTTATTCAAGCATGAATAGATAACAGCATATTGTGTGGTAGAATAGGAGAATACACTAAGTCGGGTCAACTGGCAATTGCGGATACCCGCCTTCCCCGATATTGTTCCAAAAGCACACTAGCAATAGTAAAATGTAACAAGTGAATAAAAGACGGTTTATTGAATGCACAGGGTTGTCTATAATGGTTCGTGATAATGATGAGAAGAGGGCCACGTGACGCATGAGCGACAAGTAAAAGAGAGAAAGAGAGAGAGGGAAAAAAGAGAGAGCGCACAGTCGGACTTTTAGGCATGGATTAGGACATTGGCACCGCCAAAAGGCTATATAAGTCCTGCACTTCTCTCTCTCTTTGCTATGACCTGAAGCCACACTCACCCACTACACAGCAAGTAACCACTATTTCATATGGCGACAAGGTAAAGTACTCCTCCTTTATATAATTATCCCCCCAATACTATCCTACTATTATTACACGTATAATATGGTATCGTTCTATTATTCACTTTTCGTGCCACAAAAGACTCGATCGTCTAGTGCTCTTGCTGGACACCGGATCGACATCGTCCGTTCGACGCACGGCTGCACAGCAGTTGGGTGAAATCCAAAAGCAACATCCCGGTGAACTCTACAATTTGCTGTCAAGGGTTAGATTGGAAACGATCGGCTTGTTGTATACACGCAACTCACCTGTTGTTGTTTTAGGTGGTTATTCATTTACGCAGCAAAGCTTGGGACACGCGTTGGGCAGCTGGACTTGCACTTGAATCTATTGCATCTCATGTACCGCCTTGGCAACCAGAAGACGATCCGCACACCACCATTCCACCAGACCAAGATGATGCAGTCCACAAGCTTGCATTCGACCAATTCGATCTGGCATCTGTATTGGCTCACGGCAAGCTCTTGCTTGGGTCAGCAGGCAAAGAATACGATATCGACTTTTCAGATATGACACCTCAAGAACGTCTCGAACTACAACGACGCAACCTCAAAGAACGATTAGGGTTGACCAGTCAGTTCATGGATGGTAAAGTGTCAACAAAAGGGAAAAGGGGGATTTAAGGAGGATATTTTATGCTGATCCACTCACACATACATACAGTCGATCTTGTAGAAGATGCTGATCTCGTCACGAGTAAGAAATTAGGCACCAAAAAACCGAGCCCATCACCTTCATCATCCACTACATCGACTTCAACACCAGCAGCAGCACCACCGCCACCTACACCTGCTGTAACAGAGATCAATATGGCTGGGTTATCAGCACGTGAACGCAATATGCTCAAGCGGAAAATGAAGCAAGATGCTAAAATGAACAAGAACAAGGAAAAGTAGGTCATGGGATCTTGGGATGAAGAGAACAATGGTATTAATGATGCTATTTCCATAGAGTACGTGTTGTTGATCTCAAAGGCAAAACGACAGCAACCCCCGTCAAAGTCGAGAAGGAAAAGGATGGTAAATCAAGGATGCAATGTTCCTTTTGTCTCTGCTTTGAATGCTAATGATGGCTATTATTATGGTAGAGTTTGAATTGACGGCGCAACCCCAATCCAACAAGTTTGTGGTGGAGTCCAAAAAACCATTGCCCTCCGAAGATACTCAACAAGATCCAAGGACATCCGTTGAATGGCCTTTCAAGATGGTGTGTGAGCATTTATGCATGGATTTGTTTGATCCATCTTGGGAAATTCGACATGGTGCTGGTATTGGTTTGCGAAGCATTCTCAAAGTCCATGGCCAAGGAGCTGGCAGACGTGGTACGTGTGATGATGGATAGCTATATACATGCCATGTACAGATCTCTTATCAAGATATTTAAATAGTGGGATTATCCAAGGAAGAGAATGACAAGGCACACAATGCTTGGCTTGAAGATGCAGCTATTCGTTTACTTTGCGTGTTTGCTCTCGATCGATTTGCCGATTTCGTATCCGACCAAGTTGTATGTCCTGTGCGCGAGACCTGTTCACAGACGTTGGGCGTTGTACTACAATACATGGAACCCAAAGCTGTCAAAAAAGTACATACCACACTGCTTGATCTTATCAACCAAGACAGCCCTGCCTTTGGAGGACGATCGATTTGGGAAGTACGACATGCTGGATTACTTGGGTTGAAATATGCAGTGGCGGTACGCAAGGATCTGGTTGAAATGCTTGTTGAAGGAACAACGGGTGCTGTCATTCTTGGTTTACGTGATCCTGATGATGATGTCCGAGCCGTCAGTGCAGCCACGTTACTCCCCATCACAGCAGAATTTGTTCGTATGAGTAGTGAGGATCGTATTCGCGACGTGGTGACAACACTCTGGGATTGTTTGATTGATCTCAAAGACGACTTGACAGCTTCCACGGGTGCAGTGATGGACTTAATCGCAAAAATGTTTGAGCAAACTGGTGTGATGAATATCGTGCGTGCTCGTTGTTCACTTGCAGAGCTGGTGCCACGACTATACCCCTTCTTCCGTCACACTATCACAGGCGTTCGCATTGCTGTACTCAACACTATACTCACGTTCCTTGAATGCGGCACTGCATCGGATTGGCTTGATGAACGCGTTTATCGCCTCGTGTTCCAGAACCTTGTTGTTGAAGAGAAACCACCCATATTGGAAAAGACATTGGCCGTATGGCGTGATTTGACTATTGGAGGTCGCGTTGACAATCAACTTGTACTTGCAGGCACACAAAATTGGCTTGGTAGCTGGTTTGAAGTTGCTATGACACCTATTGGACAACCATTGGATGTAGCCACACACTTTTACAAACCGCCTGGTGCTTTTGGTCTTGGTGGTCAAGTGACAATTGACAGCGTTAGCAGCAACAAAAAGAACACTACCATCAAAAAGGGAAAGAATGGCAACAAGTCTACCAGCGATGTGCGAAGTTCTGAAGAAAGCGGCGCTGGTGGTGGTGATACGAGCCACAATTTGGATGCTGGAATGATTGCACAAGACTTTTCATTAATCACCACAGAGCAAGTGATGCGCTGTCGTGTAGCATGTGCTGCAGCATTAGGCATGGCGATGAGCGTCTGGCCTGACGAATCCATGGAAATGTCATATCAAGAAGTTCTCCTCACGCTAATCACTTCCCAGTGGGCCATCAAACGCCAACTTGGTGCCATGGCTGTTGAAGAATGGGCAAAGGCCGTCTTAAAGACCCGATATAATGCTTCTTGTGTAAGCGATGCTCCTGGAGATGCCTTGTTGGCCACACAACACAAATTTCCTCATACCTTGTCACAAGCCATGATTGCCAGCCTTGAAACAGGCATGACTCAACCCGCCAGCTTTTACTTTGAATTGGTGCATGTGCTTAAACGTATCCGTGGCGAGTGTCAAGCCATGTTGAATGGATTTGTTGATGCTGGTATCCAATCTTCCTCACTACCTGCCCTTCCTACCATGGTCATTGGTGAAGTCATGCCAGGTCAAGATATCCAAGCATTCACTATTGAGACAGCAAGCGCACTTGTGAGTGATACATATAATGCACTTGTTGCACGTATTCCTCGTGGCAAAGGACGAGCGGCTATTTTGGATGGTCTCGAAGAACGACAAAAGCGTGTGGTTGCCTCCATTGGATATTATGAAGAGCTCAAACAAAAGGTCGAGATCCATGTTTACGCAAGCACAGCAGGTGCCGTGGTCGAACTTGGCGAACTACCTGCCAAATTGAATCCAATCATTCGCAGTGTGATGAATAGTATCAAGGTAGGCATATGAATAGATAGATATATACATGCAAGTAACTATGCTAATTATTTTATATAGTTTGAAGAGAATGCCGATCTACAAGGTCGATCAGCAAGTACACTGGCTGATTTGATAGCACTTTGCGCTCGCAACACGGGTCGTGTCAATCCCACTGATAAGATTGTCAAGAATCTTTGCACGTTTCTTTGTTCCGATACAACCAAGACTCCTGTACTTGAAGAGAATCAGACACAAGCTGGCATTTTATCCGTTCAACGAGACGACAATAGCAAGACTGGCAACAACGGCGCCAAAGATGCAGCAGCAAACTTGACACCAGCACAAAAGGAGGCTCAACTGATGAAGCGTGGTGCTGAAACTGCATTACGTGAATTGTGTAACAAGTTTGGCAGTCGGGTGTTTGATATTGTACCCAAACTCTGGGAGTGCTTATCCGCCAAGTTACAAGAGGTCTTTAGCCAGGACCAAGCAAATCACGGCGTGCCCAATGCAGATGCCATAGTTCAAGCCAATCTGAGTGCAGGCCAAGAAGTGATTGATACTTTGACAGTGATGACCACAGTGGTGCCATATCTATCCAAAGACTTGTGGAAGAATGTAAGTTGCTTGATACTATATTCGCGAGCCTATAGATACTGACAAGTATATCCAATTACAGGTGATACAAATGGTGCCTATGATTTGCAAGGGGCTTCAATCCTGCTACGAACTTGTACGACATGTCAGTGCAACTTGCCTAGCAACCATTGCAAACACCATCACAACCGAAGCCATGGAGATCATCATCGAAAGCGTGCTTCCTTTGCTTGGTGATTCAGTTAATGTTGTCCACCGACAAGGTGCAGCCGAACTCGTCTACCATATTATCCAATTGCTGGATACCAAGATTCTTCCATACACCATCTTCCTTATTGTCCCAGTACTTGGTCGCATGAGTGATCCTGATGATGCCGTACGCTTGATCTGCACCAATTGCTTTGCCTTGTTGATTCGACTTGTGCCATTAGAAGCTGGTATTCCTGATCCCCCTGGCATGTCAGCCGAGATGCTTGCCTATCGCGATGAAGAACGAAAATTCCTGTCGCAGCTTTTGGATAGTTCCAAAGTCGAGAACTTTGAGATCCCTGTCAAGATCAAGGCTGAGCTTCGTAAATATCAGCAAGAAGGTGTCAATTGGTTGGCATTCCTCAACAAGTTCCAATTGCACGGCATTTTGTGTGATGGTAAGTGATGGGGATATCAATACAATGATGCGTAGGCTAATATAAAATTATAGATATGGGTCTTGGTAAAACGCTGCAATCCATTTGTATTTTGGCGAGTGATCATTTTATGCGTGCACAAAAGTATGCTGCAACACAAGCACCTGATGCAGTACCATGTCCTTCGCTTGTTATCTGTCCACCCACACTCACAGGCCATTGGTATCACGAAGTACTCAATTACTCGGAGAATCTCAAACCATTGCTATACACTGGTGGCCCGGCTGAACGGAAACGGTAAGCGGTCTAATGTTGAGTTATGTCAACAGAATATTGACAAGGATATGTATCCAGGTTACGGGCTAGTATCAAGAATCATGACGTCGTGATCATGTCTTACGATATTATCCGCAACGACATTGATGATTTATCCCCCATCCACTGGAACTATTGTATTCTCGATGAAGGCCATATTATCAAGAATGCAAAGACCAAGATAACAAAAGCCATCAAGACTTTACAATCCAATCATCGTCTCATCCTTTCAGGCACACCAATACAGGTAATGCATCATATGTCTTTTGGAATTGAAAGGAGCGTGAATCTGACCTATCTATGATTAGAACAATGTGCTGGAATTATGGTCATTATTCGACTTTTTAATGCCTGGATTCCTGGGCTCAGAAAAGGTGTTTAATGAGCGATTTGGCAAACCGATCCTTGCGAGTCGTGATAGCAAGAGCTCTTCAAAGGAACAGGAAGCTGGTATGTGATATGGGATAGCAACGCTTGATTTCGTTTCATGTGACTTAATCTTATACATATGCAGGTGCCCTGGCATTGGAGGCTCTCCACAAACAAGTATTACCATTCTTACTTCGCCGACTCAAAGAGGATGTGCTTCACGATTTACCACCCAAAATTATACAAGATTATTACAGTGAGCTTAGCGATCTACAGGTACAAGCCTTTCAATTTTGGGCTATCTGTGGCATCTGTACTAACACAATCTATGATAGAAAACTTTGTATGAGGAATTTGCAAAGTCTCAAACTAAGCATGCTGTGGAACAAGATCTTGAGGAAGAACAACCAGCAGCGGAGGGTGGTGGTGGCAAGTCAGCAACACACATATTCCAAGCTTTACAATATCTCCGGAAGCTGTGTAATCATCCACTGCTTGTGCTGAATGAGAAACATCCGAGCTACGCCAAGGTGCAAGGCAACCTTGCGCGCACAGGCACATCTTTGCACGACATCCAGAATGCACCCAAGCTGCAAGCACTCAAGTAAGTTTATTTTTCCTCGGGTGTGACACACGAAATGCGGAATGATATTAATTTAATAATCCCCAACAACAACAACAGGCAGTTGCTTGGCGAATGTGGTATCGGGGCTACGACAACAGAATCAGAAAGCGATCCAGCAGCCATGGCAGCGGGTGCTGTTAGTCAACATCGAGCACTTATATTTTGTCAACTCAAGACGATGCTGGATATCATTGAAAATGATTTGTTTAAAAAGCTGATGCCAACAGTGAGCTACATGCGATTGGATGGTTCCGTGGACGCGAGTAAACGACATGATATTGTACAAAAGTTCAACGCGGATCCTTCGATCGACGTATTGCTATTGACGACACACGTGGGTGGGTTGGGATTGAATCTGACAGGTGCCGATACCGTCATCTTTGTGGAACATGATTGGAATCCAATGAAGGACTTGCAAGCTATGGATCGAGCACATCGTCTTGGCCAGAAAAAGGTTGTCAACGTCTATCGTCTCATCACGCGTGGCACACTCGAAGAAAAGATCATGGGTCTGCAAAAATTCAAGCTCAACATTGCAAATACGATTGTCAATCAGCAAAACTCGGGTCTCCAGAGTATGGATACGGATCAAATCCTCGATTTATTCAGTGTTGCTGGTGATGAGAGCACTTCCACCAATAAGAAGAAACGAAAGGAGGGTGCAGCAGCAGGAGCAAATACAGCTGATGTTGGTGATGGCAAGGCCAAGGCAGTGATTGAAAATCTCGAGAATCTTTGGGAAGAAAAGGACTACGAGGAAGAATACAATATTGACAACTTCATTAGTGGTCTCAAGTAGAAAAGATATATTATATATATTATTATACAGGAGCAATATTAAACAAGTAGTAAAAGAATGATGTATGATGATGATGATTGTGGTAGTGGTGGTGGGACATTTGTGGTGCAAAAGGGGAAGGGAGCGTAGCACGATGCACGTGTTTGTGGACATTGTGATGCGATGTTACCGACACACCAAAGAAGTGCGGACTTTTTCATGAGCAGAGGCTGTGTTTCCCGTTAACACCTGCTGTTGCTGCTTATTCGATATCTCGTTTTCTTTTTGTGTATCGCTATATTCTCTCTTTCTCTTTCCCTTTTTCTCTCATTCCCTTCTTTAAAATAATCCGCTACGCTCCTTTACCCGCTATACTCGTACCCCGTCCTTCATTGCTCCCTCGTATTCTCTCTTTCTATTTATCACCCCTAACAACAACACGCGCCCGAAAAGGACATTGATCGTATTCTCAAGCTTATCATCATCTCTCCGCTTCTCCATATTAAGGTATCTATTGAACTTTTACTACAACAACATCTTTTTTACTTGAAGTCACTTCCCCTTGGGCATACCTATCTTATACATCTCCCTAAACATCCATTGAGTATAAAGAAAAAGCCACGAGTTCAAAAATCATCCGCTCGCACTCCGTTATTTTCCTCTTTCCCTTTCTATATACACAAACCTCATTGCCCGCCAGCATTCTCCTTGAGATCTTACTGTAATATCTAGTCATGACAGGAAATCAGTCGCATTCTTCTACGGCAGCCAATTCGTTTTCGTCTCATAATGTTGTCGGTGTCCATTACCGAGTCGGCAAAAAAATCGGTGAAGGCAGCTTTGGTATTATCTATGAAGGTGAGGAGAAATTGATTCCAAATGCGTTTCTATATATGTGTGTGTGCGAACGTACACATACACACATATATATCTGCATGTCAATGCATCAATTTGGCAGTAACACAAGCAGTTAAGGTACCAATCTATTGAACAATCAACCCGTGGCAATCAAGTTTGAACCAAGAAAGAGTGATGCTCCACAATTACGCGACGAATATCGGACGTACAAGATCATGGCTGGCTCGAGTAAGTGTGTTCTTTATTCAACGGCATCATTATACAAATATACATCCTTATTCACTTGTAATGGATATATAATAGCTGGTATACCCAATGCTTATTACTTTGGTCAGGAAGGGCTCCATAACATTCTCGTCATTGATTTGCTGGGTCCCAGTCTTGAGGATATGTTTGATATCTGTGGTCGACGTTTCTCGGTCAAGACGGTTGCCATGCTTGCCAAACAAATGGTACATACACATATACACACACGCGTACGCACATGGATGCATATAACTAACATTGAATTATAGTTGGACCGTGTACAAACGATTCACGAAAAGAGCCTGATCTATCGAGACATTAAGCCTGACAACTTTTTGATCGGCAAACCCGGCACCAAAATGGCAAATCAGATCTTCATTGTTGATTTTGGCATGGCAAAACTCTATCGAGATCCCAAGACAAAACAGCATATTCCTTATCGCGAACGCAAGAGTCTCTCTGGCACTGCACGATACATGAGCATTAATACCCATTTGGGTCGAGAACAGTCGCGACGTGATGATCTCGAAGCACTCGGCCACGTATTCATGTACTTTTTGCGCGGGTCTCTTCCATGGCAAGGTCTCAAGGCAGCCACCAACAAGCAAAAATACGAGAAAATTGGCGAGAAAAAGCAAAGTACAGCCGTCAAGGATTTGTGTGAAAACTTTCCAGAGGAATTTGGCATCTATCTTCAATACGTTCGCAAGCTTGGTTTCGAGGAAACACCTGATTACGACTTTTTGCGCGAGTTGTTCAGCAAAGTGATCAAGAATGCTGGTGAAGTCGAAGATGGTGTTTATGATTGGATGCTCTTGAACAATGGCAAAGGTTGGGAAACCATGTCAAAACGTCAAGCCGCTCGTCAAGGACTCCCTGCACCAGCCAAAAAGGTCATTGCTGATAATCAACGTCAAATGGCATCAACAGATAACAGCAACCAACCCGCCAATGCCAACAATACAGCAGGGACTCAACCAGCAGGACCAGGTGGTGCTGCTAATCATGCAGCTGATTATCAACATGTATCACAGGCAATGCCAAAGAAGCAAAGTTTGCTGTCAAGACTGACATGTGGATTGTGCCACTAGAAAGAATGTTCTTTTATTATCGTCCACTGAGCATATAATTACCACCATCGCCATCCACAATCACCATCCAATTCCCCCCAATGTTTTTTTTTCTCGTTTCACGCAAGGCCCCCATCCCTGAAATGCACCACAATCATACGCAACACAATCATCACGCACACAATCAATCTTAGTTTGAATATCACCTACAATACGTACACGTTCACAATCAATCACGCACTTTCACACACACACACACAAAGCCTTTTAATTCCTACCATTTTTATTTCAACCACAATGATAAAATCAACCATGCACGCATTGTTGTGTGTTAGAACCAATGGAACTTTTTCATCATGGATCCCATTCGTGCTGTGATGTTTCTTTTACTACTCTAGCCTTTTCAATGAGATAACGACCTTCTTTGTACTTTTGAGACGTCTCAGCCGCTGTGACATATTTCCATCCAAGGTTGTTTCCGCATATCTTGCATGTAACATTAGCAACAATGTACCGCCCTGTTAAAAGGGTGCGGTTGTGATGGACGCTTTGTGACACATTGACCACCTCCGATGCCAGATAGGCCAATCCATGCTGTGTAATATATCACGTTAATGAAAGGACACCTTTTCTGATTATGTACCATTGGCACAATTACCCTTCCTTGAAATGTACGTGATAAGATAGCTTGATAGCTTGTTATATGAGAATGGCAATCACAGCATAGGTAGATTGGGGTTTGGTTGTCAAGATATTCAAAGTGATGTGCTGCAGGAGAAGGAAGAGGAGGAGTAGCAAGTTTCAAGTTTAAATCAGGAAACCCCAATTGAGCATGGGCAAACATTGGGCAAAGTGGAGAAAGAAAAGGGAGAGGGTTGATACCAGTATAACCCATGTGAATGACTTTGAGTATATACACCCACTAATGCTGTTGTTGTTGTTGTTGCCAAGAACACTTGGTCGGACCGATTCTGGGCGTGTGTGGGAAACTGTGCTGTGCATGGATCACAGATGGTCGGGACTCTTTTACCGAGAGCCTAAATCCCATCATCAAAGGTGTGTGCGCTCTTCAAAGCAAAAAAGAACCCCATTCCTCTTGGTTACCAATTGGGTGCATGCATTCCTCTAATACAGTATCATGGAGCAAGTGACGTAATTTGAGCTGAAACCTACACTGATGGGCTTTCTCCATTTAGCTGTGTGTGTGTAGCTCTCTCTCTCACTTTTTTTCCCTCACCGCTGTCTGTGTCTATGCAACTTTTACTCCTGCCAATTCTGACTCCCCGCAGCCCATCGTTGCTTTTCGCCGATCCTCGTTTGATTCCCATGTCACCCAATGCATTTGATTCCGAACCGGTTGTCGATACGCCTATGGATAAGCAGCAGCAGCCCATTGCCTGTCTTAGCGATGGCGACGACGAGGGTTGCAAACTACTTGACGGCTTTGCCATTGTGGTGCAAGTGAGCTTGGCAACAACTGCTTTCTTGGTATTGCTCTATAAACGCTGGCGAGAACGACCCCAACGACCTGTTCCCATATGGTAACTTGTTGTCTCTCTCTCTCTCTCTCTCTCTGTACAAACGAACAATGGCTGATACATAGAGAATCGATTATTAGGGCACTCGATGTGAGCAAGCAATTCATAGGTGCTGGGGTCATCCATTTCCTTAATCTGGCAGTCAGTTACCTTGTGGGAAGACCCATGAATGGCCCCAAGACCAATCTATGCGTATGGTACTTTTTGAATGTGTTGGTGGATACAACGCTTGGCGTGGGCGTCCTCTGGTTCTGGTTACATTCAATTCAATGGGTCCTTGAACGATACTTGCATGTCGATTATATTCGCAGTGGTCAATATGGCCCCCCACCTCTTCGTCGTCGTATATGGCCTTGGGCACGTCAAACGATCGTTTTTATCATTGCTGAAGGTCTCATGAAACTATGCGTATTCATCCTGTTTCGTTTGTGCCCCTTTTTGTTTGATATCGGCTCTTGGGCATTGGCTTGGACACGTGACAATTACCGATACCAGGTTCTTTTTGTCATGTTCGTGTAAGTAATCATCAAGCATCAGAGGAATGGGGTTGGAATGTACTGATTTATATCTATTTTCTGGTCGTTTATCAGATTCCCATGCATCATGAATGCAGTTCAATTCTGGATCGTGGATACCATTGTCAAAGTCAATCCGGCTCTAGGATACCATGATGTCAAGAGATCTTCTCCATCACCCTCTTCAACTCCTACTACTCGACATGCCGACGATGCCATTGCAGTTTCTATTAATGAGCAAGATGAGCGGACGCCGCTCCTTAGATGATATCTATATTCTTTATTCCCCCCCAGCAACATTTGTTACTTTTTCACCATACACGCCCAGCACATACAGACATCCACTTTTCCAATCTGAGCATCCTAGAAGATATACCTGATCATTTACCACCATATTTCCAATACACACACAACCTTTTGCATTTGACTTTTTATGCACATAGTTTGGCTGCTGCATTAATATCAATCGCTGTTTAATCATTCCCCGACAGCAACAATTGTATTTCCGTGACAGAACCTTGGCAGTTTACATATGTAAAGAAGAAGCTAGGCTTTTTCGTTTATCTAAGTTGGTGAATGATAAGAGAATTCATTAGTTCAAATGACACGCACCACCGTGGCTTGCCTTGGGTGATCGATCCGACAAGTCAAATTACTCCAACAACAAACAAACAAAAGGTCGTTCATGTACGTTTTCGCATGAAAGCACACAATAAACAACCAAAGTGAACTGCCTGTATGCTCGTCGGTGCGGCTTCCTGTTTAGGTCTTTTTGATGCCTATAATGGAAGGATTGTTCAAAACATTTTAATGCCATATCGCGTGTTTGGAACTTTCATTGTTCTTGAGGAACAAGTAATATAGGATCTGCAAGATCATTGTTACACATGTTCGTTATAGGAAGGAGTGTCATTGTTTCCCAATGGGGTGTGTAACGCTATTTAAGATCGAAATGACGTTTTCTGCTATGGTGATGGTCGGCATGATCACTAGCTGGATACGCACAATCGCATACACCATTTGTAATATAAAACCAAAACATATTTGCGGCATAGGTATATATGTAGGCAGCTTAGTTGGAAGCGGCAGCTATGATGTGCAAGTGTAAACAAACCACCCTTCTTCTGTAACTTGTTGCATACAAGCATCGGACCAAGTGATTAGATAAACGCATATGAAACCTTTTAGGTTTCAGAAATGCGTAATCACCCATAAAGCAGGGAACAAGCTGGTAATATTATGAGAATGACGATCTCTTTCTGAATGTAGTAGTAGTAGCCAGCACCCATTTTATTATTTCCATATTGCTAAAACCAAGTTTGAAATGAATGTATGTTCTATATGCCTGTATGCTGCAATGAATAAGGGGATGTCGGCAAATGATGTAATAAGTTAGCAGATGATATTGCACAAAAGTGGCAACCTTGTGCCTTGTGTCCAAAAAGCTATTGCTATTTCAACTGATCGGAATCTCAAGCACCTTCTTCACCTGACAAACTTTGTTCGTCATGTCAAAGGATTTATAAAGCGATCTTTTTTTTTTCGCACACATTTACTGCATAATCGAACTTTGAATCATCGCTGGTTTCACTCTTTCTTTCCTCTTCCCCCCTCCTGTTCCCAACCATGGATGATAGGCGTGCTGCATCACCATCACAACAGCAGCAGCACTATGGAGCTATCGAGCAACAACAACAACAACAACAACAACAACCAGAGAATTCAGATCAACGTGTGCATATTTCTCGTGCCGACAGCAATGATGACGATGATAAAGCGACTATGGGAACATCCAACAGCGATCCAACGGCTTGTACAGCAGCAGCTTCATCTTCGGCACAGCTCAGGTCACGCAAACACAAAGGACGGCACCATGAAAGTGACAATGACGACGATGCGGCTTCCATTGACAGCAGAGAAATGACACTCAAGGATAGACAAGAGGTAGGGATGCGGTAATTGGAGTCATGTACAGCGATCTCATGACACTCCATGTATAGCAAATGAACAAACGGCATCCTTTTGGGTTGCCCATTTGGAAGCCTGCACTGTATAAAAAGTCGCGATCGGTCGTACGCAAGGCGAATAGTGCTCTTCATTCATCGCCATCATCATCTCCTGAGCTGTTTCTCAATCCAGGCAACATATTATGGATGCTTATCTTTGGCTGGTGGTTAGCTCTTGTCATGCTGATTCTCTCAGTGCCCTTGATTCTTGTACCACCCGACGGCGGTGCTTACTCCCGTGTCATGCGAGAACTCGCCATCTACCTTTTATGGCCATTTGGTCGCTATGTCGAGCACCATGGTGACGAAGTAACGCCACACGACCCAGCAGCTGCATCTTCCGAAGATGATGAGGAAACAGGTCTCTTGGATCGATCCGCCACCACAACAACACCGAGGAAAAAGAGTCTGGCAATGTCAATCTTAAAGAGCGGACCTGCAGGATGGATGTACTACCTTGTTTATTTCACCATTGTTGGCAAGTGTCTCTCTACCCCTTGCTCCTGATGACCTTAGACTAATGGCTCCTTATATTAGCACCGCTTATGTTTGTCGTATCTGCCATATGCTGGTTTTGTGTCATCACCATTCCAATGGCAAAGCTCAACTATATTCTCTTGAGACATTTACGGCGACATCCACTCAGCCTTCGATTCAAGTCAAGTCCCTCTGGACAAGCATACATGTCGCAAACAGGACGCCCTGCAGTTATTCTTCTTTGCACCTACCAAGCTATTGGATGGCAGTATTACAAGTATACCTATGATGGCATCAACATCATCTTCATCAACCTCATGCCCTTGGTATTCTTTGTTATCTTTGATGATTACGTGCTCAAACACTATCTCCCCGAGGATGCTTTCATCACCAAACCACCTGTTGTTTTCACGCTTGCTCTCGCATCTGTCATTCCACTTTCATATTATATTGGCATGGGCATTTCTTCCGTTTCAGCACAATCAAGTATGGGCATCGGTGCCTTTCTCAATGCATCATTCGGCAGGTATGTATACAAATGAAAGGACGAGGAGGCATCATCTAACAAAGGAGCCTTAAAGTATCATTGAGATCATCTTGTATGCAGTGGCACTCATGGGTGGCAAGAGTGCGTTGGTGGAAGGTGCATTGATTGGAAGCGTCATGGCTGGTGTCCTCTTGATGCCAGGGTGTTCAATGATTAGCGGTGGTGTCAAACGTAAACAGCAACGATTCAATGCAAAAAGTGCAGGTAAGTGTACATAATATGTGCTGGGTGCGAGAAGAAAACTGTGATAGCTCACTGGGTATTCTGGATAAAGAGGTGACTTCAACAATGCTTATTATGGCCATCATCGGAAGCCTTACGCCAACTTTGTTCTATCAAATGTTCGGATCGGTAAGACATATATATATATCATTTCGGGATATTGTAATTGATATCTTGTTCCTAGTTTGAGCTTCGGTGCAGTGGATGCCCTGAAAACGCCGAGGATGGCAACATTGCGTGCTCCAGGTGCTATTTCGATCAACTGAATCCAACCATCGATCCTGTTTATCAAAACAAAGTGAAGCCTCTTATGTGGTTTTGTGCCGCGATCTTGCCATCTGTGAGTACAGTGATATGTTTCTTTTGGTTTCCTTTACTTCTAATAACCAAATATCTGTTTTCTTTCAGGCGTATGTGATTGGCATTGTCTTTAGCTTGCGAACGCATGTGGACATGGTATGGAAAAAACACGACCAGAACGGCAATACACACAACGTACCACATCAACAGCTGTCCTATTATCAAAAATTGATGCCTGGCCATATCATTTCGCATCTTATCCATCAACAGCAGTCAACACCACCCCCACAACATCCGGGCCAACACCATGACACACTTGAGCACCGAGTTGGGAGTGGTGAGTCTGACTTTTTATATGCATGATGATATCTTGCTTACGCTTTTTTGAAAGATGGCAATGTACATGTACCCTATGTAGCTATGACAACCAGCCACCCCGAACACCATGGCATCGATTCTCAATCAGGAAGAAGGGGAGAAAATTTGGTTGTAGGATCTGCACCCGTACCTGCTTCGGCGTTTATTCATGCGAGAGAACCCGAGGAAGAAGCAGAGGAAGAGGAAGCTGCTGGACATGATTCCCCCAATTGGAGCAAAGGCAAGAGTTTCACTATTCTTTTTGGATGTACCCTGCTCTACTCCATTGTCGCCGAGATCTTGGTGGATACTGTCGACGAGGTCATGAAGAACCTGGCAGTGGATGAAAAATTCCTTGGACTAACTTTGTTTGCATTGGTGAGTAGTAGTTACTACGCCATTGTCATTTATCTTTACGTCTAATGCTTCACAATATATAGGTTCCTAATATTACTGAATTCATGAACGCCATTTCATTTGCTCTCTATGGTAACATTGTTCTCAGGTATGTAAAGATGTTACCATGGTTTTACGTCAAAAAGCTGACAAGAAAATTATGTATTTAGTATGGAGATCGGTTCAGCATATGCATTGCAAGTGTGCTTGTTACAAATCCCAGCAATGGTTGCGTTTTCATTATGGTACAATTGGGGAAAGGAGGAACTTGCACAATACACATTCAGGTAATGGTAATAGAGATTTCAGAGTGCTTATGATGTTAATGATTCATGTTCATGTAGCCTTATCTTCCCTCGTTGGGATGTCATTTGTGTGATCTTTTCTGTGTTTTTGCTCACTTATACCTATCAAGAAGGCAAATCCAACTACTTTAAGGGATCGATTCTCACCCTGAGTTACATAGTTCTGCTGGCCGGTTTTTATTTCACCCCATCCATTGATCAAGATAGTATAGCCATTAACATTGCACCACCACCACCACCGGTTGCTGGCTCTTCCCACAACCTTTAAAATAGTCACCATATTCACCCTCCCCAGAAACCCTCATTTCCAAACATCCATTGTGTTGTATTCGTAATACTAGTAGTCAATCATATATAGGGCATGGTGGAGAGATAAGCTGAAATCCAAATAGATCTACTACGTGCACCCTTTCGATTGCTATCCAATGTTGTCGGTTCACCGCTTCCTCTTTGTACTCGATAATGAGCAACGACGATGAGAGATTCCGTATGCAACTCGAGAAGCACTTTGCTTTATATCGACTCAATCTACGCCTTCCATTGGTGTCACGCATTCGCCTGAATTGTTGGTACCGGATCGATCTATTGTTGGTCAATGAACTTGGACTTTTTCGACGTGCTGACATGGAGCCCAATGGACGTGTACGTGTCACATGCGAGGTGGATGGAGGTCAAGGCACTATTGAGATACGCGAGAATGGCAATGGATTTGCAGCGTCAGGCAAAGGAATAGTCGAATATCGTGTGACCCATATTGACAGCAGCAAGACAACGCCTTTGTATTTGACACTCTCGGTGAGCAGCGTCGAAAATGTCACGGGATTTCAACACGTGATGCCTCTGACTGTGGGTCCAATCGTCATTGATGCGGATGCTCCACTTCACGAACCAAGCGATGCACTTGTTGAGGAATGGCCAGCCAATACAGAAATGGTACACGACACTTTTCGAATCCTAAGCAATGTTTGGGTTAACGAGTCATGGGATGCTGGAATACCAGGCAAGATATGGGATTCTGCTGTTGTCATGCTGGCGTTCTTGGAAGGTCTTTACAAGAAACAAGGGAAACTGGGCCATGTGATTGATCTCAGTGCTGGGTAAGAAGAAGAAGATATGTAAGAATGATGAGGAGGATAATGGTATTGACAAGTCATGCGTAGAACTGGTTTACTTGGATTATATCTTGCAAGAAACAAGGCTGCTGATAAAGTTACTATCACTGAACTCGATGAAGCTCTCCCTCTTATCGAGCACAACGTCAACTTGAACGATCAACAAGGCAACGTGGAGATCAAATCTTTACTCTGGGGCGATACCACGCAGGCAGCCGCTGTTGGAAAAGCTGACGTGATTGTGGCATCGGATGTGCTGTACGAATCTGAATTTTTTACCGACCTGGCAAAGACACTTGAGGATTTATCGACTCGTGATACGTCTATTTATATTGGATACAAACGCCGTGGTTTAGATCAAGATGAGGAAGATCGTTTCTGGTCATTATGTCGGGATCACAACCTCTCCATCACCCTTTTGAACACAAGCGACCCAACCATGTTGCCTGATATTGCCAAGATCACCAATGTACAAATCTATCGTCTAGCCCCTTTATATTCTCCTGCTGTATAAATATAAGATCATCAACTAGACACTGTTCATCTCTTTCATAAGTGTACAAAGATCATGTTTTATGTTAAAGGAAATGCATTCTTATCATCATTATCACAGCCATCTCCTGAACAAACGAATAGTAATGCAAGGGTTGAACAACAGCAGCAGGATTTTAATGGCCATCACACACTTGCTGTTGGAAAATCAGCTACATGGTTCCCGCTTTGTCTTTTTGCAGCAATTGTGCTTTCAATGTTTTCTAGTCTCTATCCCACATTGGTAATGTCAGTCGTCTTTCGAGCCCAAGCTTCTGCTGTTTCCCCGGATGGCAAACCACCACCACCCACAGGCAACAACAGTAATAACAACGTTCCACTTATCATTGATTGTCCTCGTTTGCCGCCAAGAGAAGGTGCAAAATCAGTCCAAGATCTTCGACCCGATGATATCCGTTTGGTAATGGGCATTGGCGATAGGTATGTGAGAGCAAAAAGGACTAGTTTTATGTGTATGCCAACAAGTCGATGACAGTGTCATGGCTGGTTTTGGAGCCAAAGGTATTATCAACAATCGTTTCATCAGCTTGAATACTCTCAAGGAGAACCGCGGTGTGTCATTTGCCATGGGTGGTGTAAGTCTCAAACATTGCTTATTTTCATCTTCTCATCAATGACAATAGGATCCAGGTGCTATGACGGTACCAAACTTGATCCAATACTATTCGCCTAATTTACTTGGCTCATCTGTGGGTGATCACATGATTTCGATTTGTTTTGGAGACGAAATCTGCCCAAAGGGTCAATACCGAGAATCCATTGACAAGATGAATGCAGCTCAATCTGGTGCACGCAGCCTAAATTTGAACCATGAAATTGATTACCTGCTAGAAAGGCTTGACGAGTTATATGATGATCAACAAATCCAACCCACGGATTGGAAACTGCTCACTTTCTTTATCGGCTCTAATGACATTTGTCATTCATGCACCACACCAACGTCACTACCTATCCCTTTCTCTATAAACGCCGCTGATGCAATCGATCGTATCCGCAAAAGCGTTCGAAATGTCCTGGTACAAGTAGGCAAGTAAGACGCAGAATCACCATGCACCATAATAATAACGTACTTATCCATGGTAATGTAGTGGGTGTCATGCGTGTCGATGAAATCTTTATTGAAACCCAGGCATATCCAGAATATTGCCAGCCCTTTCCACGCAGTAGCTTTGTCATGCATGACCATGAATGCGAATGTGCTCACTCGGAGGCGAACCGGACGATCATGAGAACGCTGACACCACAATATAACACAGCTCTTGAATCGATTGTATTCCGATATCAATCCAATGACACCTTCGCTGTGGTGTTCCAGCCGTTGAAAATGGATGTCTCTAGCTTTCCAATCCAAGTGATCAGGTATGATATCCTGACGCCTTTTCGTCATGATGATGCCTAATCTCCCATTTCACAGTGATGTCGACTGCTTTCACCCATCCGTTGTTGGGCATAGCTGGTTTGCAAAGGAACTATGGCAAGTAGTAGTTTATGGTTTGATTCGCCATGTAGTATGCTAATGTCATGGATTCTTTATAGGCAAATGATGTTTCTACCAAGCCAACAAAAGCAAATCACGCTCAAGTTTAATGAAAATGCACCAATTTATTGTCCAACCGAGACTGATAGATTTCGAGTTGACTAGTTATGATACAATAAAGCAAACGAATCATTTATTACCATGGAATGACATTCCTGAAAAGGAGGGGGTGATAAACCAGTAATGTGAGTGAATGGGTATATCTACAATGATTTGTAGTAGTAAAGTATATCATGACTTGTTGGATCGACCAACAGAAGAAAACAAATGGCCAAGATGGGGTCGTTTAGATCGTGAAGAATCAGCCGACTTTTGTGTAGAAGTGCCGTGGTTTACGTATAACTCCAAGCTGTTGCTTTTGCGATGACACATCTTGGGAGAGCGTTTCTGCTGTGATCGGACATGGATACTGCCATCATAAACACCGGAATCCATACGCCATACTTTGATGCATCCTGTATCATTGGCTGAGACGATAATGTGTCCATTAGGAAAGTTGTAATTCTCCCTTAGTGTATTCCAATCCTCAATATCCAGCTCCTCGTCATCTTCTTCATCCGATGATAAATCTTGTGCACGTCGAAAAAGATGATCACCACCCGAAAAGGATCTTCGCATTAACGTCATCTCTTCATGCGTATGGGCTTTCCAACGTCGACGTCGTAATTCTTCAAGTGCCGGATCCAAAGGCGTATGATTGTATATAATGTCGTGATTTGATTTAGCAAGCGCTAGTCGTGTACGTGCAGGTGCAAACACAGCAACGGTCGTGATATGTTGATGGGCTTCAAAAAAGTCGCTCTGAATGCGCAACTTGTCTTGGTGTGCTCCTCGACGTTCACCGCCACGTTTCAGCCATGATGTCATACGTGGTGATGTTGACATTTGCTGAGTGCTCGGAACAAGATGTTCATCGTTTGTATCAAATCGACTCAATGCGACTTCGGTACTTGGCCACAGGTGAAAAGGCGAGTAAGTGACAGGTTGCGTGACCCAAATATAGACATTGCCATCCTCAGATCCACATACAATATTTTGACCATCATCACTATATTCATCATGTCAGTATACACATCTTCTTGTAGCAGTATTAGAATAGGTACCAACCTAAAAGATGATCTGATTTGCATTGAAAGGTTGTGTGGTCCTTTGTACTTGTACATGAGACTCTTATCCTTCATGTTGTAGAGCCGTGCCTGAGAATCGTTGCTGGTGATCAAGATCCTCTCGTCTCCTGGGAGTGTTCCTGGCATTGGTTCAATTCCAGTGATCTTCCTGCTTTTCTTGGAGGTGCGTTTGCCAAAACGAATGTTGATCTGCGTGTTGTATTTGAGTCCTTGTGTTTCATAAAAGAAACATTGCCCATTGTGTGTTCCAGCACAAGCTGTCTTGCCGTCCAGCGTAAATGCCACAGAAGTGATCATGCTGCCATTTTGCATCTCGTTCCAAAAGGCCACCTTTTTCTCAGGAACATTCCATAATCGCAGTCGGCTGTCAAGAGAACCTGATAAGAAGAAGCGATCATCCTATAAGATAAACCATTTAGATCCATTGTCCACTACTACAAGTCTGCTGCATGAAAAGCTTGCCTTTGGATGAAAGGATACAGCTGTAACCACGTCCAAATGGGGAAACACCCCGAGACATTCCTCCCTAGTGACATGCCATAATCGTACGGTCTTGTCCATAGATGCTGAAACAATGAAGTTGTTCTATTTGCAAAAAATAAGTGTCATTGTTTCATCTCTAGCCACATACACACACAACTTGCCTTTGACCAGCTGATGTCCAACACGTCCGCCAAATGTCCACGATATTCTCGGTAATGCACGTCTTCAAAGACATCGATGGAGTTCTCACCGTCCTGAGCTGTTTCATCAAGGACACGCCAAACATACACGTTACAGAATTGGCCAGCTGATGCAAGGTATTTGCCGTCCTTGCTAAACTTCATTGTCCAAGTAGCACCATAAGGATTGTTCTGATAGGCTTGAGCATCATGAGAAGGACGTCTTGCACGATCTGAAGAAGAGGGTGGTGGAGGTCTCGGGAGGGTAGTGAGTGTTTGCGCCAAGAAAAAAGGTGGCCAATCCTGATTTGCCTTATGCTTTGACTTGACCTATGTATTGTGACATCAGCTATCATAAAGTAGGTTACACAGCCACACATGCATTTACCTTGACTGGTATACCCTTATGTGGTAATAGGCTGGTGCCATCACGTTGGTTGCTTGACATACTGGGATGTGGTACAGCAGGTACGGATCGATTGGAGTCGATACTAGTGCGTGCAGGCGTGGATGATGATAAAGAGGACGAGGTAACTGTTTGATCGGTGTCGTCGGCAATCACTTCACCTTCATCAGGATCGTCTATGGTTTCTTGATGATGCTGACTTTCTTCTCCTTCTTCATCTTCATGTTGCTGGTGTTCTTCTTCCACTGGCTTTTTGCTCTTGCGAAGGCCAATTCGTTCGAGGAATCCCTTTTTGGTATGGCTACTCAGCTTCTTATCGCTTAACCCCATATCGACGTCGAGTGAGTGCTACCGTTTAAGACAAGAAGAAAAGCAAAGGATGCTCGTTTTTGGATCTGTCTTTACCCGTGATGATGCTTTTTATCTTGCTCTGAAGATTCATCCGCTAAGCTTAACTTGCTCTTTCGGCTTCTCAATGAACGTGTATCTTGTGTGTCGCATAATGAGCCCGCTTGTTGCTCAGCATCTGTCGTCGTTGTTGACCATGGTGACCCATTCAATGCAGGCACTGCCAATGTTGCTTGATCATTCATTGTTCCTTGTTGACTTGTAGGCTCTAAAGGAATTGAAATAAATATACAATGACCCCAATGGTTGCGAGTGACAACAATGAACCCATATTTCCCCTCGCTCTCTCTCCATCCTCCTCCTATCCATTGAACCATTTCCTTCTCTTCAAACACTCTTTCTTTATCTTCCTTCCTTTTTTGTTGTTGTCAAAGTCATGCTCGCAAAGAGTTGGAAACATACATACGATATTCGGGAGAAGGATCGGTTGGATTGTCGAGACAAGGTGGTGGCTGTTTCATCATGCTTTCAGGATGGCTGAATGAAGGTCTCTTCTCCGGAGCAGCTACTGTCTCGTGATTGGCAGAGATTGTAAAGGTGTTGCTGCGGGCATCATGTACATCATCGGAGGAATCGCCCATGACTGAAAAGGGAGAAAGGGACAGGCAATAATGAGCAGCGGGAAAAATGCCGCACTATCCAATCCAGCTGGGATACAGCCCCATTTCTATCACAGGTCGCCATGGCAACCATGCATGCATGCTTCTCTCACAATAACCGATACCGGCTGCATTAACATGCCCAACATTGGATAAGTTCCAAGGAAACATTACCTGCAATTGACGATGATAGTAAAGCGATCATGTGCTGTTGGTTAAAGAATACCGCGTGTGCAACCAATCTCACGTGATTCTAAGTCATTTCTCTTGTGCTTCCATATTCCGTCGCACCGTTATGCATTTGTATAGAATCTTATAAGTAATATTGTTCTTTATACCATCATTGATAAACTTTAGAATAGCCATGGCTTTTATTTCCTTTTGAGATAGCATGGATGCAGATATAAAAGAAAGACTGGTGGATGACCCTTAAACATGTCACCTTCAATTTGTCCCTTTTATTATGTTATAATCATACATGGTTAAATTGCTGGATATCAAGGGTAGTATTTGTGTTAACTTTATACTCAATTTGGGTAGCGAATCATTATATAACAAGAGGAAGATATACGGTAGAGTGTATCCGGATGTCATCAAAAGTCGTCATCGTGCTGCAAGGACCGAAAAGTGGGTACAATATAGTGGTTTAGCTCACAATGCATTCTTATTTGTACCCTTTGTGCCCATCATATTTAACCAAATCGTACAGATGAAATACAACTGCATTCATTGTCCAACACCATATAATAAGACCAGCATGTATAAAGGAGTGCTTAAGTTGAAAAAAGAAGCAAGACGTGGAAATGAATGAGCCCATTCATACACACAAAGTGCTTTACCATGTGAGTAGCATCGGGATGATTTCAGCGCAAAACCCGACTCGTCCCATTTCCATGGTAATAGAAAATGGTATTGAATTGCTACATCTACTACTACCGGTGTATTATGTTGATCATGCATCAATGATGCCTTCCGCAGTTACGAACAATATTTCAACTCATACAACGTGTTGTTGTGTCAACCATCGTCAACACAATTGGCATTGTTTGATAAGAGCTTGATTATGCAGATAAGCAACACGATTGCTGCTCTTATCTTTCACACAAGACGTCTCCGGATCCACTGACATTTTGGCGTATTAGCCATGCCAAAGTTCAATTTGAAAGCAATTCTGTACGGGTTATCATAGACGGACTTCACTAACGACTAACAAACTGGAAAAATCCATCATGCACATTCCACCGATAGAATGGCCCTTCAACTCCTCCCTCTAGACTTTGCTATACAAGCAGGTTCTTCTGCATCTTTGGCTCTATTAGGTTCAAACTACTTGACAATCAACAAAAGACCACTTGCCATATATAATTATGGTTACAGCATATGTAAAATACAAAGATGCCCATAACTAAAAATTCTACAATGAAACGTGGGTGTCTTTCTATTTTACATATGGTATAAGGAAGATGGGCTGCTTCCTCCTAATGGATGGTGTCGACTGCATTAACGGAAAGATGAAGAGTTGGGTGAAATGGCACGTGGTGGTTACACATACACGTGATCGACACGTTGCTGCATAAATGGGTCATGATTACCTAGGAAGTGCGTAAACAGCATACAATTATGGAATATATATTACTATGACAAAAGACAACGAAAATTACAATGACTTTATAAAGGGATATTTTGTATATATGGCAGGCGAGTCGATCATGGATTGTTGCACAAATCCAGGAGCTGTCGATCGGCATTGATGTGCACGGACTTGATAGACGCCAATCCCGCCACAGGAGAATAATGTATGCATAGCCTAATTACAAGGAACGTATTCAGTGGTTGTTATTATTGACCCATGTGTAGCTATTGTTGATGTGCATATTCACAACAGTAACTGTAGCAGGCGGGGTGGGGTGTTGTGCACAAATTGGGAACACTGAGAGGAACGGCAAAGAGCCTCTTCTTCACTCACACTTCACAATGCAAGGTAAGAGGTGTCTTCATTCCGAAGCTACAACGCATTAACGGCTGCCATTCCTTTCATTGTGCAGCCTCAACTGGGTGAACAGGTGGTCAATGACGACTCTTCGGCTGCAGACATTCAACAAGGACGCGCGCGATCTACCCATGACTCAAGCTTCCATTGCATGGCAAAAGGTACAGTCAATCGCTGCAGCTCTTTTATTATTCAAGTTGGACATTGTGATACTAATGTTCACGTGTAGATACTGTTCTCTCGTTTATACAAGATCTAATGGGGTGTCGCGTGTGTTCATTCCCAAGCTGTCCACACCAAGAAGTCTTTACACTGCCTCTTTTGGGTATGTTGACAAGAAGACGCGTTCAGATTGGTTTTCCCTGTTATCTCACAGTGCGCTCATGGTAGATTGAACATGTTGGAGGATGGTACCTGTGGCAGCAACAAGATATGGATCTCAAAGCAAGAACGCTGCATGGTTGGCTCAATGGTATGCATGGTGTTGGATCTACAGTGCAGGACCACTTGATTAACGTGCCTTACAGGGAAACAGCAGCAGCACCTACTGGATCGGATGAGTATCAGGCTATTTGCAGAAACAATGGTCTTGGCAATACCTAGAGGTACCGTGCATCATTCTGGGATTGGTTGGATTCAAGTGAACTTACAAAACGCCATACAGTGGCAAAGCCTCTTTCGGCGATACTATTATTATCAATACTGCACGTCAAAGATGTCACTGTACTGCACTTTCCAGGGGAGACGGACATGTTGTGCCCGGGGACAGTGTGACTCATGTTGCGACCTCAGGGATTTAAAAATGCATCCGCTGTGCGCACGGCCTCCATCGTTTTATGGCTATTGATCTCCTTGCCTTTAGAGAGAAGATGGGGATCTCTATTGATGCACAACATCGCCGGATTCAGGAGAGTGCCGGTACTGTGACGTTTCTTGGCTGTGGGCTTTTATTATTACTTTACATCCTGATGGCCTATTTGGTTCCAAGTCTGCGGGTGATGATTGCGTGATTCAGGTATGTATGATTATGATGATTTCTGGAAAACTTTGCTGAAACTGCTATCATTTAGAGGGACCACTGCAGAGAGCTACTTGTCTTTTGGTGCTTTGGAGTTCACAAGATCACAGCTATGATTGCTAAGCATTACTGGATGGGTTTGGAAAACTTCGCTTACTGTGCATCTTTTATAGGTGGATCATGTCAGCGATGAGGAAAAACGCTATATATTTTGGTGTTGTCAATTCTTATTTCATTTCTGGTGGTCGGTTGCCAAGCAACGGGCGATTTCTCTGCATCTCCTGTGAGTGGATAGTATCAGCAACAAGCAACAGCATCCGTTTCGTTTCGTGTCATATCAAGCTTTATCCCATCATCTGGTTCTTCTCGTTATCGACAATTCGGTGGACATCCTGCATGAAGGTCTCTTATCGGTTGATCATGTCAGCAGCAAGGAGGAACTCGTGTATCTTTTGGGGTCGCAAACTTTTGATCTCTGGTGGTTCTGGTTATTGTCCAGCTGATTCAAGGCATTCATCAGCGCACGTCTCTTACGGGTGTGTCACATCAGCAGCAAGCAACGATGGTTATGTGCCTTTTGGGTGCTATCAAGGTTTATCGATCGCTCAAAGAGTTCTCGTCAAGTATCGCCCCCTGCCTTTGGAGATTCACTGGTATGTATAGCTTTGGATACATGTACAAGTGCCATCAATTAACAAGCTCTACAACGAAACAGCAGCAGCGCAAATATGGATGGAATGGAGATACGGTTCTTATTTGAAGGAAGGGCACTCTTAAGAAGTTCCACAAGGTAAGAGTCTTCATTATCGGTGTGCCGCATGCAAATGCATTTACAATGGAAGATATGTAATGACAGGATCAGGAAGGCTTTTCCTTGGTTATATCACTGGAGTCTTGGACATTTCCTTTGTATGCATCTGCAACAACTAGCAACAACTTCTATATCTTTCGGTGTCGTCAAGGTTTATCTCGTCCGATTGTGGTTCTGGTCGTCGACAATTCTTTTGATGGATATTCAGCTACGCGTGCATGTTATCGGTGGATCATATCAGCAACTAGCACAGAAGCAGCAACATGAGCAACAGGATCTATACCTTTAGCGTCAACAACGTTTACACGATTCTCTGTGGATTTTCATCATTGGCCAATACTTTCATCAAGAGCATCCTGCAGCGTCCATCTCTTATGGGTGTGTCACATCAGCAACAAGCTACAATGTGAGTGAGCCTTTTGGTGTTATCAACGTCTATCGAGCGCCCAAGGCAGTCACCAAGCAACACCCCTTCCTCTGGAACACGGCTATCGGCAATCGTTTATTGTACGGGCATCTCTGAAGCAAGGGAACCGGCTTTGGGTGTAGCATCAAGCATTATATATTTCCATATGGCCTTAGCTAAGTATTGTTACCACAATCTCAAAGATAAATTAGTGATATGCGCATCCATAGGTCTATCATTCCACAAGCCATTTTTTCACATACTCTTTGGTGTCATGAAGGACCATTTGGTCTCCCTGGAGGTGTCAGTACCAAGTCCTATTGATTTCAATGATGAAGACCAACATCTGGCTTTGGGTGGATGCCTCAGAGGCAAGCAAGCAATCTCTATGGATCATCTTTGGTTTTGATTGTCAAGGATCCCGTTTCTATGGTGTTGGAAAACAGCTCCCTGCAAGTCGTCTCTGTATGGGTGGATCTTCAGAGCATTGTTTGTATCGGTGTCATGGCGGATATCATTTCTCAACCAGGGTTGAAACGCTTGTAAACGATACTCAAAAGTATGCATGTTATATCAGATGCAATGATAATGCTGACTAGCATGGCAATAGTTTCGGACCTCGATTTCGACAATGCTACTTCGAGCGCGTTGCATGCAAGTCCGTGGCCTGGTTTCACCTGCGACACACAATGTTGGAATCACTGGTGGCAACCATTCTCAATCGCTTCCTCGGCAATTATGTTTCCAACCTCAACTATGACCAGCTTAATATTGGTGTTTGGAAAGGTATGAGAGAAATCCCATTCAATATGATCTCTTTTGCTTTATTCGTCATTGGACCTTCTTTAACGATCGCTTCTTTCTAAACCATTCTCAGGAGAAGCAAACCTTCGAGATCTAAAACTGAGGCGTGAAGCACTGGATAAACTTGACTTGCCTATCGACGTGCTGGAAGGTATTATGGTTATATGGGAAGGAATATGCGTTTAGCCGATATTGACTCTTGTCGCTCTACTTTAAAGGGTACTTGGGCGAGCTGACTTTGAGCATTCCATGGTCAAACTTGAAGACGAAACCTGTCAAGGTGTTCATTGAAAATGTTTATTTGCTTGCTGTTCCCAAGAGTGAAGCAACGGTATGTGTGGTGTAAGGGATGGTGTTTGAGTGACGTAAATATACTGTACTAGCATTAATGATTTGTATGTCAGCTGTCATTAGAGGAAGAAGAAGAACGTGCTCAACAGCTCAAGCAACGACGATTGGCTACTGCAGAGCTATTATCGCAGCAACGACCAGACAAACAAAAGGATGGCAAAGATCAGCAGACATCTGAAGAAAGCGATGGATTCCTCAGCCAACTGACAACCAAAGTCATCGACAATCTACAAGTTTCTATCAAGAATATCCATTTACGATTTGAGGACAACGTTTCTGATCCAGGTCATCCGTTTGCTGCTGGAATCACGCTCAAAGAGTTATCAGCAGTCTCTACCGATGGACAATGGAATCCTACATTTATTAGTGAGATGACCAATACCATTCATAAGGTAAACATGGAGTGGGTCTATCATCCATAATGCTGGTGAAACTAATGTGCGGGATTCATGCTAACGCTGTAGCTGGCTACGTTACACTCGCTGTCTGTTTATTGGAACACCGACGCCGAATCACTTGCAGGCCTTCCCCATGAAGAGGCATCGCGTATCTATACCGATCTGGTAAGTCGGCATTCCTTATTTGCTTACACGACCGATCAAAAACACGTATACTGATACCTTGATTCGAAAGATTCCTGATGGTTCAAATGATCCTAAAGAGCACCAATACATCCTCAAACCGGTATCAGGCACTGGCAAGGTAATAGGCTTTTGTTGTCAGTCGTTGTATCAATGCTGGAATGCTCACAGCTGTATTATAGGTGAAGCTGAATAAGCAATTTGGTGGAGATACAGCAAAGACAGATATCACGCTTTTATTCGATGAGCTCGGTGTGTGCCTCGACGATCACCAATATCGAGATGCTTTGCTCCTTGTCGATCTTTTCCATATCAATTTGAAAAAGCAAAAGGTAGGAAGAAGTAATGGTGGGATGGGACCAATATGACGAATGTTCTACTCACGTTTTTGCGTATTTCTAGTATCTCAAGTTCCATCCTGAGTACAATGCTGACAAGAAGTTCAATCCACGCGCGTATTGGAAGTTTGCTACAAGTGCGGTGTTGTCAGAGATTCATGAACGTAACTATCAATGGACCTGGGACCATTTTCGTACACGACGAGATCAGCGGCGTGCGTACATTGAATGTTATGTGGCGTCAAAGACAAAGAAAGCTACTCAGGAACAAGAGGACAAGTTAGCTGAGCTGGAGCGCGTCCTTAGCTTTGACGATATCCGATTTTACCGTAGTCTTGCCAAGAACAAAGTGAAGCGAGAGAAGATCAAAATTGGTATATACTTTGCCCTCTCGTATCTATGTTATATCCCGTATTAACCACAATCATTTATCCATTAGAGCAAGAGAAAAAGAAGAATGAAAGCGAGAACAAAGGATGGTTCAGCTCGTGGTGGTATGGTGGTTCATCTTCTGATAAATCAACTTCTGAAGGAGTAAGTGACAGGATACCTCCATGCAACGTGAATATTTACCTTTTGATTTAAATAGGAGGATGAACCTTTGGTGATGACTGAAGACCAAAAGCGAGAGCTATACGATGCGATTGATTATGACGAGGAAAAAGCAGCTATAGCAGCCGCTGTTGATATGCCCAAAGACGTAAGTCGCTCTTTGTGTTCAAAGCTTGTCTATGTGCTTATCATCAATGCTACTACAGACCATCAAATTCAAAATCAATACGGAGCTCAAGCGAGGATCACTTACACTTATGCAGTACTCTCACACCGCCAAACGCCAGGATCTTGCATCTCTCGTATTTGACACGGTTACAGTTGGTGTTACCCAATACATTGAATCCTCCCAGATTGCTGTTGGTCTCAGGGATCTTCGATTGTACGATGGAATCACTCCGAATACCCTATATCCTCAATTGATTGGTATTAGGAAAGGCGATCAGATTAGGTACGTTGCAATTGCCTTTATTATAACCAAGGCTGCTTACATGCATATACCGGCTATTTAGATCCATTGATAACACCACGCACAGTGACGAGAACGACACACAGGAGCCTTTACTGTACGCCGTGCTGGATCACAAACCATTCAACAATATCGCTGACAATGCAATCAAACTCAAGTCTCGTCGTTTGGAAATCATCTTCAATCCGGCCATTGTACGTGGCGTTCTTGACTTTTTCAAGCCTCCAGAGAACAAGTCGGAAAGCATCAATGCCTTACTCGAAGCGGCTGGTGAATCGTTGGAAGGCTTCAAACAGCAAACGTTGACTGGCTTAGAATATGCTCTTAATCAGCATACCACCCTTGCAGTGGATATGGACATGGATGCACCCCTCATCATTATACCCGAAAGGTAAACTTTTTAAAAGGCATTCACATACTTTATGCTAAATATCTTTACTTTAGTTGCACCCAGAAGCATACACCTTGCATGATCATTGATGCTGGGCACATTCGTATTGACAGCGACTTGGCGAATCACGAGTTGGCAAATGAATACAAGGGCAAAAAGATCAGCAAAGAGGATTACCAGCGTTTACAAAGCTTGATGTACGACAAGTTCCATGTTCAGCTGACACAAACGAAGCTACTGATTGGGAAAGATGTTCAAGCATGTCTGAAGCAGCAACAACAAGATGAAGTAGGACAAGATTACGTTATTCAGCGAATCGACATGACGTTCATCGTCGAACTTTGTATCCTGCAACGTGCATCACAATTTACAAAGTTTAAAATCTCTGGACATCTTCCATTGTTATCAGTCAATATCTCGGATGCAAAGTACAAGGTGCTTATGCGCATGATCGATCTTATATTGGGCAGCATATCTTCTGGCGATGATCAACCAGCTCAAATTGAGACACCACCCATTTCCTCGAATCAGCAGCGAAAGCAATCTATTTTCCTGGGTCAAACAAGCTGGAATAGCAAGGATGATCTTCTTATATCAGATGCAGAGAGCGAATCCAGTTCATCATGGAGATCTCAAAGCCAACAATCTGTGGATACAAACACGACAACCCTTGCGACACCATCAAGTGCTACAGGGTCATTTGCAGTGATGAGCAACCATTACCAGCATGAAGATTTCAGATTTACCTTTACTGTGGACAAGGTTTCTGCTACTGTGCATGAGGCATCGGATGAAGGCGATGACAAGCTATTGTGTGAGCTTATTCTGGAGACATTCTATTTGGATTTCGTATCGCGACCATATGACATGGTTGTCAATGTTTCGTTGAAGACACTCAATGTTGTTGATGACATGGAGCATGGTGAAGAATTTCATTATCTTGTTACATCCAATGCAGTCGGTGGCACTAGACAGCAAACTGGCAATCTCGTCAATGTCAAATATATCCAGGCCAAACGATCTCATCCGCTCCATCAAGAAATTTACCAAGGTTTCGATCAAACAGTAGAAATCGGATTATCAACGCTCAATATTATTGTGACACGAAGCTCATTGTTGACACTCTACAATTTCATTCTGACAACATTCACTGGTCCGAGTGACACTGAGCAGCAACAGCAGCAATCATCATCACGTCGTCTATCACAAGGCTCTGCAAACAAAACGAGCGCAGTACCAGCTTCAGCAAATGCATCCAACTCGAGCAATACAATCAAGGTCGATATACATATGGATTCATTGACGCTTATTTTGAATGATGATGGCAAACGACTGGGTACTGGTGTCTTGTCTTATGGTGATCTCAAAGTGCTATTATATCCCAAGACGCTCAAGGTGGAAGGAAAATTTGGCAATTTCACTTTGACAGACGACAGTGCGGAGGGACCCACCAATGAGCAGAATGGAGCATCCGAAGTGTATATGCTAAGCATTAAGGGAGATGAGCTTGCCGACTTTTCATACGAGACCTACAATCCTGCTGCAGCTGAGTACCCTGGATACGAATCCCAATTTTACTTGAGAATGGGTGCACTTCAATTCAAGCTGCTTGATTCGACAAAGCCTATCCTTGATTATTTGAGTGAATTCTTGGAGATGAAAACGGTGTATGATGCTGCTCGTGAAGCTGCAGCTCAGCAAATCCAGCAACAGCAAGATACAAACTCACGTATGCACTTTGATATGGCTATCAAGAGCCCTGTTGTGATTTTCCCAATGAGCGACAAAGGCGATATGATCCTTGCGCATTTGGGCGAGATTCGAGCAGCCAATGAATTTACTCAAGTGACCCGTCGTAAGCACACGGATATGACATCTGCACCTCGTGATATATCTGTCGGCAGGATTCGTTGCGGTTTATATGATATCAGCCTACGTTCTTATTCCACAAGTACTACTTCAAGCGATGGTGCTACCCAATTACGTGAGCTGTCTCTACCTATCATTGACGACTTGGATATTGCCTTTTTGATTGAAAGCCCTGAGACACCAGCACCAGAGTGGGGACCAGCTACTCGAATCACTGGCACGGTTTCTGATATACGAATGGCACTCACTGAGAGGCAATACAAATGGCTATTGGATATCTACAACAATCTTATGGAAACGTTCATGAGCGGTGGTGATGTCAATGAAGAGATGAATGATATCCAAGATGATCGTCTCAGCTTCCATTCAACGTCCGTACGTAGCCAACCACGACCACAGCCAAAAGAAAAGGAACGAGCTGCACCAAAAAGCACCAATGCAATCCAACTTGCTATGACCATGAACCTCAACATGGTGCGTTTGGAACTCCTTGCTGGATCAGATGCAGATCCTAAAGAATGGGATGAACACCGAATTGCCGAACTTGCATTTAATAATACGAGCATGTCAATGCAAACGATGGAAGATGCATCCATGTTACTTGAAGTACAAATGGGCTCAATCACCTTCATCGACACACGTGCAACATCATCATCCAAATTCCGCCAAATCATGACACCCTCGCATGTGGATGGCCCACAATTTCAAGTGCAATTGCGAATGCCAGCTAAACACGAGCAACAAGTTATGTCGGTATCTGCTACCGTTGATTCTCCCAAGGTGGTGCTTTCACTCGACTATGTCTTTTTGCTTGTCGACTTTTTCATGAAGCCATTCTCACCCGAGCCGACAACTGAAGCCCAAGCATTTGCAAAGTCTCAACGTGAGCGATATACAAATGGAAATGATGATTCATCCAAAGGACGTAAGCAATCGATTGCTTCTTCAGCTGTCAATCCTTCGCAGCGATCTATCAAGTCTCAACAACAACAACAACAGCAGCAGCAACAGCAACAAGAATCTAATCCAATGCAGCTACATTATAATGTCAATATCGTGGACGTGGAGCTTGCATGTTTGGCCAATCCAGAGTCTCATTCTTCTGAAGCGGTGATCCTCTCATTTAAGCAGCTCACAGCGATTCAACAAGAGTCATTGGTATGCAAGCTGGATAGCATTGGTATGGTGCTTTGTCGCATGGATAGCCCCAAAGGATCTGCTATTCCTTTTATTCAGAATTTCGACGTGGATTTGAAGTGGGAAACTTCCTCGAATATGCCTGGCTGCAGTATCACCATGCTCCAAGTCGATGTCCAACCGCTCATTGTTCGTATCTCGTATCAGGACGCCATGTTGGTGATGGATATTGTCAACAAGGCACTTGCATTGATGGGATCCAATTCTGCACCCCCACCAGGTGCTCAAGGTTTCGATGACGGCTCGGTGAATAACAACAATGGTGCCTTGCCGATAGCTGCATCCGATGATCAATCGCGACAGGAGCAAGAAGATAATGCCGTGGAGAATCAGTGGGGATCATCAAATACGAATCAATTGCAAAAGATCGAGCCATACATCGTGATGTCTAAGGAATCGGTAATGCATATCCGTTTACTATTGTCTTATGAGCGTATGGTTAATATATATTTCATTTTCATTGAATCATTAGTTGAAAGCACGCTTTGAAGGATTGCAATTCACACTTATCGAAGACCTCCATGAGCTCCCATTTATTGATGCATCTTTGCAGCCATTCACCGTGAATGCGTCAGACTGGTCAAGTGCTGTAAGTCACAAAGTGTACACCTTATGAACGATACTTACAAGATTGTTCATTTCTAGCTTTCTGCGGATATGTTCTTCACATTTGCGGCCTCCAGCTTCAATTTCAGAAACTCACATTGGGAGCCAGTCATCGAACCTTGGGGATTTGGTATCAAAGCATCACAAGACCCAGCTACCAAAGCCATGTCTGTCAAGATCGAATCCAAAGACTCGCTCAACTTGGATATTACGCACAACTTTTTGGAAACATTGCTCTCAATCTCAGACACCATGGTCCAAGCTCAGGTAGGATTTCAAGTGCTTGTTCTTTTAAAGAGTGTTATATTGATATATACCTACTTTTATAACAGACACCTCTTCCTGAAAATGCTCAAAAGCACATGCGTCCTTATCTAATCCGTAACTGCACTGGCTATGATTTGCACTTCTGGAACATGTCCGATGATGCTGGTGTAAGTGATACTGGATCGAACAAACACTTTCTCAAGGATGGCGAGGAGATGCCATGGACATTCCGAGACTGGAAGCGGCGTAGAGAGGTAAACAATGCTCTTCCAAATGCTATTCAATAACCTAACATATGGGTTTGCAGAGACGTCATCCTGGTCAAAATTTGCTTGGTGTCCATGTCGAAGCTTTCGATTGGAAGAGCGTACAGCACGTGTCCTTGGATAAAGAAGGTGTGCACACGTATCGTATGAAAGATGAAGTCGACGGCATCAGGCATCGCTTAGTGGTGGATATCAAACTCAAGAATCATGTCAAACAAGTTACATTCCGTAGTGGATTGCTGGTAACAAATCAGACACTGCAGCCTATGCAACTGGCTTTAGCAAATGCTACAAAGAGCAAGCGGGTATCGGAAATATGGCATATTGGTATGGAAATATGGCTTACATGAGGCAATTGGAGATATTCATCCATTCTTTAGAACCAGGAAGCGAATTTGCTGTACCTATTGCAAAGACGTATAACAGCTGGCTGATTGCTCGTCCAAATGGTAAGGATCTCTTAATGCATGCACTTTGTTATTATTCTAACCTATCCTTTATTATAAAGACCGATATGAATGGAGCTCCCCTGCATTGCATTGGACCGATATTACACATCCAAAGGGACCCAAACTGATTTCATGCAAGCCGCTGGAAAGAGGTGACAACGTGTTCTATTTCCAAGTTCAAGGTGTCTTTGACAAACTCAATCCTATTGCACGGTATGCTATGATGTGGATAAAGGTGCTGTTGAGGCATATCATCTGATATTCTTATAGTGCTTATCCGAACATGACTGTGCAGCTCGGTGCACCCATCGAAGTCAAGAACGAGCTTCCATTCGACTTTAATTACACCATCGAGGATAAAACCGAAGGAAATCTATTCTCAGGAAAGGTGTCCAAAGGAGAGATTGGCTATGTACACCATATCAACAGCGACAATCATGTGGCTTTGAGTATACATGTCCAAGATACAGGTAACTATCACAATCAAGGGTGGGACGATAATGTGCATGCTCGGTATGCTTACACTGCTTTAGTATATGCGCCTAGCGACTTTGTGGACATCAAGTTGGATACGACAGATGATGGCACAGTCTCCCAGCAAATACGACTTGGCAATGACCAAAATAACCCACCACTTGATTTGATGATGCATGTTGCGTGAGTATTATGTTTATTTTTCTCCAAGGACAACATTGACAAATCATATGCTTTAGACGGCTACGGAAAACGAGCGATGCTCTCTGGATCAATATATGTGCACCATATCTCGTGTTGAATAAGACTGGTTTCCCCGTTGCTATCAGATCACGTATGAGCTATCGACAATCCAAACATCCAATATACACCATCGATGCATTTGATGGGTCTACAGAGGTACTTGGTGGAAAAAGGAATGACGTAATTTGACCTAATATCTTCTATTCTAGGTCACTCCATTCATGTTTTCGTTCCCTGAGATGGATAGACGTAATCGTGTTCAAATATCGGTCAATGAATCAAAGATGAGCGAGGTAAAGATTACCATATCAACAAATTTCGATATACGGCATTAACGATTTTGATATAGCCTCTCAGTTTCGAAGCTGTTGGCAGTGTACAAGACATTGTCTTGCAATCCACCCAAAACAGCCAGCAAGTCCATATTGGTGTGCATGTACAAGAAGGCACCGGGATTGTAAGTAATACCCTGCAAACGCAATAATTCATCTAAAGCTCATGGGCATATGTGATACTCCTTGTAGTACCACATGTCGAAGCTAGTTACTATAGCGCCACGCTTCATATTGAAGAACAACCTTGGTGTCGATGTGCGATATCGCGAGTTTGCCTCGGATGAAGAAGCGAAGACGATTGCAACCGGTGATAAACAACCCTTATTCCATCTTTCAAAGTCAAGTGTTCGATGGCTTTCGTTACGTCTAGACCAAGATGGTGGTATATGGTAAGCATAGGATTAGAGAGAGCTGCACAATATGGCTAACATTTGCATGATAGGTCTGCGCCTTTTGACTTGCAACAAATTGGTGACAATTATATCAAGCTTGAGCATCCTCGCCGACAAGAAACGATACCCCTTCTTGTGAGAGTTTCCATTGTCATGCAGGAAGCAACTATATTTGTCTTTTTGGAAACTGAGAAAGCATGGCCGTACGGTATTGTCAATCTATCCAGTGTACCAGTGGCCTTCTCCCAAGAGGTATGTAGTGCCATCCGTATTGTAGATGAGATATCTTACATTTTGCTATTAGGCCATAGGAATGGAAGAGTACAAGTTGAGCAGTCGTCAAAAGAAAGCTATTCCATCGCCACGTGTATTTGAGCTACAACCGGGTGAGCGAATGGCGTACTCGTGGTGTATGCCGGTGGCGCATGAGAAACGTCTCAAGCTCAACATTTACGGCAAAACGAGCAGCGTCAACTTCCAAGCCATTGGCACTCAAGTACCAATTCGATATAAGGTTAGTAAGCTGGGATGCTTTGTTAATCGAGAATTGCTGTTGATGCTCTTTTGTATTCTAGAAACAACAACAAGCGCAGATTGGACAGTCCATTGGCCCTGGCATCATGTCCTTGGATATTGTGGCAGTGGATTCGGCATTACAATTGAGACTCACCGACTTTGACAGCACTATCAGTCCGTTCCGCCCAAAGTCGTCTGCGACATCTACTGCAGCATCAAGCTCTCGAGAAGGAAGTCTACGTGACACATTTGAAGCTGTCAGCATCAACCACGTTGTGAACTTTGCTCTCGAACTCAACCTCGCAAACATTGGCATTTCAATTATCAATAAGCGTGTTCAGGTACATTTGCTGGTATATTGATTAATATGCATTTTGCTCAACCTATTTCTGACGGCAGGAAATGGCTTATGCAACGATACGAGATGTACGTTTCAAGTATACAGACTCCAATCAATACCAATCAATTCGCACAAGCATTCAGTGGTTGCAGGTAGGTGATGTCAGGAATTGAAGGCGAGTACAGCGCTCTTAACATCGGTTGCATTGTAGATTGACAATCAATTCCATGGATCGATTTATCCGATTCTCTTTTATCCCACTACGCTTCCCAAAAACAGCGTGGATGATCAAACACCGACATTCCACCTTGCTTATGATTTGGTCAAAGATGATGGTAAGATGTATGCCCCGGAATATCCATTGCGAACCGTACACTGAGATGTGGTTATATTTAGCACATGGTGTATACAACTTTAAGCTTTTCTCTCTCCTGCTGCAAGAAATGACATTCGAGATGGATGAGGACTTTTTATACTGTCTGCTCGAGTTTACACAATTTGCATCTACCCAACAAAACCAAGCCATCACGTATGTATTACTTGCGTGATTGTTATATCACATGCTAACCATGTACCTTTTGTTCATAGAGACGCAACGCTATTCAAGAAAGAAATACCGGAGCCGGAATGCCAGCAAGTGCCCGCATTATACTACTTCCAAGAATTCTGTATCCAACCAATGCGACTTAATTTGTCATTCATGCGAACGGAGCATCTCAATGCTGCTGAGGCGAGGTAAGTTTCGTTGTTTCCTTATCTACCCTTACCCTTTCATTGTTTAATTGATCATGGGTTACATAACAGTGAAGAAACGGGTCGCTCTCCTTTCCGCTATGCGTTCGATGTATTCACAATGACTATTGGGAACGTCAATGTAAGTAAATTGAATTGAGGAGTCAAATATCAGCATGTTGATGCCGTTTTTTGTTCGTCAGGATGCGCCAATCAAACTCAACGCATTGATTGTCGAGAATCTGCGAGTGAGTAGCAGCGACCTCATGCAGAGAATCACATTACATTATCGAGACGAAGTCATTTTCCAAGTGCACAAGGTCCTTGGTAGTGTAGACTTTTTGGGTAACCCTGTTGGATTATTCTCTACGCTTAGCTCTGGATTCGGTGAGCTGTTCTATGAACCATACCAAGGTTTCATTATGAGCGATCGACCCCAAGATTTAGGCATTGGTATTGCCAGGGTACGTTATATAATCACTGCAGTATCAGAGATATCAAATGCTAACGGAATGAATGATAGGGTGTTGGCGGTTTTATGAAAAAGAGTGTCTTTGGCGTGACCGATAGTGTGAGTCGTATCACAGGAAGCATAGGAAAAGGTATGTAAATGAAGTACGGGGAGAAGGGATTAACATCTAATGAGGATTATACAAGGTCTATCTGTTGCTACCATGGATAAAAAGTTCCAAGACAGACGCAGAATCAATCACAATCGCAACAAACCACGACATGCAGTATATGGTATCACCCAAGGAGCAACCTATTTTGGATCAAGTATAGCAAGTGGTGTTGCTGGTCTTGTGGTATGTGTTCAAAGCGACCTAATCTATTTTTTTTGTTTCGAAAAGCTGACTGTCTTTTATTAGAAACGACCCATCGAAGGTGCAGAAGAAGGAGGAGTTATCGGTTTTGCAGGTGGCATTGGTCGTGGTCTCGTGGGTGCAGTAACCAAGCCCTTGGTTGGTGTATTTGATTTGGCAAGCAATGTCACTGCAGGTGTACGTGAGACGACAACAGTGTTTGATGCCAACGATATCGGTCGAGAACGCTTGCCACGATACATTGCAATGGATCACATCTTAAGGGTAAGCATGAGCTTTACTTTAATACAGCTGCTGGATGTTATGCTGATTATTGCTATGTAGCCTTTTTCACAACGCGAATCTCTTGGACAAATGTGGCTCAAGGATTTGGCAAGCGGCAAATATTACCATGACATCTATATGGCCCACTGTGCGACCGATCGTGATGAAAACATGGTTCTTTTGACATATGAGCGCTTACTGGTGATCAATACACGCAAGCTTGATGTGGAATTGGAAGTACGCTTGGACAATATCAAGGAATGCACAACCAAATCAGAAGGCCTTGTTGTGGTACTTAAGGATGGTAAAGAACCTGTTGTCATTGGTATCTCGGAGACTACTAGCTGCCAATGGCTTGTGGAGCAAATTGAATCGACCATGGAACGAAGAAGAGAGGAGAAAGAACGTCGTTAAGAGAATTAGAGATGATGGATACAACAAAGAATAAATTTATTTTTATGATAAATGCAGTATGCATGGTGAATGTGCTTTTGATGATGCTATAGGAAATGACTGAGGATCATGGTGAACAAAAGGAAAACCCAGGATGGTGTAGCCATGAGTGCAGCAGCAGCGCTTTCATCTCCAGAAGGCGAAACGCCATCTTTTGAGGAGTTGGTGCTATTGGATTCTTTATAAGGAGCAACATTGTTGCATTGTCCGGCGGCGGTGAGATCATAATAATTCTGGAACACGGGAATATAGTTGAGAGCCGCATTGACTGTGCTGTTGTATAGATCATGAGAGAGAGAAATACCACCTTCAGTAGTATTTGTTCGACCCCACTCGGTGATATTGTTGGAAATCCATTGCACATCAAAGGTGCTTCCTGGTGCTGTCAAACCCCAATCAAATGTATCATGGGTCCACATTACAGCTATTGGAATAACAATATGAGCACAAAGAATGGATTTAGGTTTCAAAGGACTACTACTTACGAATAAAGCCTAGGGCCTTGGCAATATCACGCACTCGGTTGTCAATGTTTCCAAAAGGCTAAACGGGGAGAAGAAGATTAATCAGCTTGCACATAAAAGAAGGAGGTGGGAGCCAAAAGCCAACTTACTGGTCGGAAGAATCGAGGAGAAACACCAAGAACTTCACGAATAACTTGCTCATTCCATTTAAGCTCGGCAACAATTTCTTCATTGCTTTGGGTTGTCATGGCAGTGTGTGACCAAGTATGCATAGCAATCTCGTGTCCATCATCGTATGCTCGTTTCACCAAGTCAGGGTGTGTCAATACTTGGCCACCCACCATGAAAAAGGTGGTCTTCACGTTGATCGACTTGAGGTAATCATATAACTTAGGGCTGAATTCAGAAGGGCCATCGTCAAAGGTTACAGCGTATTGACCAGTTGGGCATGTGTATAAATCGTCCTTAGCGATACAACGATCAAACGACCATGTGCAGTAAGGATCATCCGTTACTGTGCTCATGTCAACATCTGTATCAAGGTTTATGTACATAGATCAGTAACTTGTCTTTTTGCTCAAAGCGGTTTTCAATAATATACATACTGCCGTCTGGAGTGCGAGTGCGAATAGGGGCATTAGTTATAGATGCGTTGGCAATCAAATCACGCCATTCTGGTTTTATGGCAGGGATCGATCGTATAGTTGGATATGTATCTTTGAACTGGAACTGTGCCTGGGCTACAGAGGCCATACAAATAAGGGCTGCTGCGATTGACGAAAAACGACCTTTGGTGGAAAAATACATGTTGGATGAAAAACTTTGCCTTGCAGTTCTCGAAAAAGAAGGGTGTTGTATTTCTCTTCTTTTATAGCTGATGGTGAGATGATGACCCAATTACTATAGTTAAATTTAGCAAAATGCTCAAGTATGGAGAATCTGGTACATCCACGACTGTTTTCGGATCCGTGTTGCACAAAACTATGTTGCTTTTCTTCCTGCGGCACTCTCCTTGACCATTTATGTTCCCGGAATGGCTGACTATGGTTATGACGGCTAGATTTATTTGTGGCGATATAGGTGCATAGCCCTGGTGAAAAAATATATATGATCTCTTGTCGACACACTCACTTCTATACAACCACATGCATTGCACCAGCCACGTGTGTGCATACGATAATACGGCTGTTCCTGGTTTACCTCATTTTCCATATTGTTACTTGGCATTCGTCTGGAAGCACAAAAGTTATGCTTCGGACATATTTTTGGTCTGGTACCTTTATTGAAGATAAGGAAATAGTAAGTTAGTTTGTTGGCTTTGAACGTGCACCAATCCTTTGAGAATGGAATAATTATAGTGAAAAGCCACGATCCATGCTAAATCCCAAAGCAGTAGAGAAGATTTGGTCGATCACGTTATGGAAGAAGCAATAAAAGAGGAAGAATAGAGTCAATGGAATTCCATGACCATCAACATGGTCTAATTTGGGCCATGGAAATCTGCGAAACGGAAGATCAATAGCCTAAAAGGTCGATGCATGTCAAAGCCCACCCCTTAACAAATACACATGTGCCTGATCCTGTTTGGTGATAAGCATATCACCCTTTGCTGTGCTGACGTTTTTTTTTTTTTTTTTTTCATCTTTGTTTCAGCCATCCATTCCAGCCCATTACTCCGCCACATTGGCAAATGCATATCAACAACAATTGTACAGATCAATTATTACAAAACAAAAGTTTCTAGGGCGATATCGTTGTTTGTGCATTCATTCTACAATGAGAAACATGGATTGGAGAGAGAGAGTGTGTGTGTATGAAACTAGGAGAAACAAAAAAGACGATTCAAAGAGAGAAGCACTTGAAGTGTTTACTGGAAGGACTTGACGTGGTTCTCGCAAATGTCACGGAGCTTGCCTTCAAGATCCTTGGAAAGGACACCTTGGGTGCGGATCTCTTCAAGAACATCCTTGTGCTCAGATTGGATGTGGCTGATGAAGTCCTTTTCCCAGTCGACGATCTTGTTGACAGGGAGCTTATCGAGGAAACCGTTGACACCAGCAAAGACAATAGGGACCTGAACTTGGATAGCCAAGGGGTGGTATTGGGGTTGCTTGAGCAATTCAGTCAAACGAGCACCACGGTTGAGCAAGAATTGAGTGGAGGCATCCAAATCGGAACCGAATTGGGCGAAAGCAGCAACTTCACGGTATTGAGCCAAGAAAAGCTTAAGGGAACCAGCAACTTGCTTCATAGCCTTGGTTTGGGCAGCGGAACCGACACGAGAGACGGACAAACCGACGTTAATGGCAGGACGAATACCCTTGAAGAAAAGTTCAGCTTCCAAGAAAATCTGACCATCAGTAATGGAAATGACGTTGGTAGGAATGTAAGCAGACACATCACCACCTTGAGTCTCACTAAGATATACATACAACAAGGATTGATTAATACAGGCTACTTTTTGATCACGTGATCCCAATTGATCCTCTCTTCTTTAACTTACATGATGGGCAAAGCGGTCATGGAACCATAACCAAAGTCCTTGTTCATCTTGGCAGCACGCTCCAACAAACGGGAGTGGAGGTAGAAGACATCACCAGGGTAAGCTTCACGACCAGGGGGACGACGAAGCAAAAGGGACATTTGACGGTAGGCAACAGCTTGCTTGGACAAATCGTCATAGATGATCAAAGAGTGCTTGCCATTGTCACGGAACCATTCACCGAAAGCGGCACCAGAGAAAGGAGCAAGGTATTGAAGAGGAGCGGCTTCAGAAGCAGTAGCAGCAACAACGGTGGTGTACTTCATAGCATCGTGTTCCTCAAGGGTGCTGACAAGCTGGGCAACAGTGGAACGCTTTTGACCAACGGCAACGTAGATACAGTAGAGCTTCTTGGCTTCATCAGTGCCGTTGTTCCAGTTCTTTTGGTTAAGAATGGCTTCAAGAGCGACAGCGGTCTTGCCAGTTTGACGATCACCAATGATCAATTCACGTTGACCACGACCAATAGGGACCATGGAGTCAACAGACTTGATACCAGTTTGCATAGGCTCGTTGACAGAGTGACGGGGCAAGATACCAGGAGCCTTGACTTGGACACGGGAGCGGCCAACAGTCTCAAGAGGACCCTTGCCATCAATGGGGTTACCAAGAGCATCAACAACACGACCAAGGACACCAGGACCAACAGGGACGTCGACAATGGCACCAGTACGCTTGACAGTGTCACCTTCCTTGATCAAACGATCGTTACCGAAAACGACAATACCAACGTTGTCAGGTTCCAAGTTGAGGGCCATACCCTAAATAACGTAATATCAGGACATGCTGTCATCAAGTGGAATCCATTTTCTCCCTTTGTTTACATACCTTAAGGCCACTGGAGAATTCAACCATTTCTTCGGCCTGGCAGTTCTTCAAACCATAGACACGGGCAATACCATCACCAATAGACAAGACACGACCAGTCTCTTGAAGGTTGGCTTCAGATTCGGCACCAAGAATGCGTTGTTCAAGAACGGAAGAGACTTCAGAGGTAGAAGCCTTAGCGGTGGCATAGCTTCTCAAAGCAACCTGAAATAAACGTTACGAGTGCATAAGCATTACTGTGTGCAAATCAAGTGTCGACGCGTTGTAGGGGCAATCGCTGTTTCGAGAACGTAATCAAAGGAAATGGAAAAAAGTGGGTGTACTCACAGCAGGCGAGTTCTTGGCGAAAGAAGCAAAGTTGGGGCGTGCCACACGAATAGCGTTTCTCAACATTTTGGTTGTTTTTGTCGCAAGGACTGATGAGAGGGGTGGATTGTGAAGAAGAAAAAAGCAACCACGCTTGTACAAGCGCCTGTTTGTCAACCAGTGACTGCTCAAGCCGGGGTGGTGGAAATGGCCTTGCTGACATTTGGCCCTGTTACTTTAGGGGTCGTGCTCATTCATGTTCACAATGAAATACCACACATCATCTATGACCTTCTTCTCCTCTTTATTCCCATAGCAACGACTGAATATAGAGACTATTGGCTTATGAATGAATCATCCCCCTATGTACCGGATCCCCGCAGTACCTATCGACAGGTCATTGACGCACAAGGATGATGCATTAGATTTAATCAAGCATGATAATAAACAGCTATTTTCTTGTATTACGCCTATATCGCTACTAAGAAGGGTACATGGGGTAGTTAGATTATGCAAAAGCAGATATTATCTTTGACGAAACGTTGTCGCTATGGATACCATAGAAAGGCAAGTTGGTGCCATGGTTTTACCACAACAAACGGTGATCTCGATGCTGTTGAAGATGATATTGTTGGTTCATAGCGTACATTATAGCCGACCTTACAGGCCACATGCACTTAACGATAAGATGGGTCCATTGTTTATATATTCACTCAACTTTTTTGAAAAGCAATACAATGGATCCCTGTCCGATCTTGATTGTTAAAAATACCAGAAGGTATTATGAGCATTGCTGATCTATTAATAAAGTACAAGAAGATGTGAAGGAAAGTTGTACCACGCTGAATGGAAAAGATCCTTACAATGACAGCCGCACGTGTCATTTTGATGTAAGCTCAAATGAGCTATAGCCATTTGATGACAAACACAAGCACGATTTCCTGATAAGGACGGAAACAATGCAAACACATTTGGATGTCCAGGGAATGTCTACTATCATTCAATCCATATAACAAATTACCAGGTTGTATATGTAAGGATGTCAAATATAAGGTGATCAAGCTTGATAGCTTAAAATAAAAGGTATGGATGATTCAGGGGTACGCTTCAAGCCTGCATTAGGGTAGCTACAAAAATATTGTCCTACTCACTGGTCCTTCCTTCCATCACAGCAACTCCTTTTCACTTTGCATACTCGTCTCTTTTCCTTCTCCATCCCACATCCTCCACTCCAATTCACCATCGAACATGTTCCGTTTCAAATCAAGCTCCAAGGATAACAGCAGTGCGCAATCGAAGGCATCCAGCGATGCAGATCAGGAACCTGTCATTCACGACCCTATCTTGACACCACCAAGTGACTACAAGCCCCAGCCTCCTCCACCTCTCGACGAGCCTCAGCAACAACTTGTCAACAAGCTACGAGAGTATGCCCAAAGTATCATGCTTCCTGAGGACCATGAATATTATGCAAGTGAAAAGGGATTCTTGACCGAAGCCACCTTCAAACGATATATGCGTGCACGCAAATGGGATTATGAAGCAGCCAAAACCATGTTGGAGAACACTATCAAATGGCGCCGTGAGTACCGTCCTGAACAAATTGATCCGGAATATATCAAGTCTGAGGTAGGGCAACTAACTCTATCTGCATATCACACACACATGGATTAACCCAAGAAAACTAGGCCGAAACAGGCAAAATGTATTTTAATGGCTTCGATAACTGTGGACGACCCGCTTGGATCATGAGACCTCGATTTCAAAACTCAAAAGATGAGGATAAGCAAGTCAAGTATATCGTCTTTTGTCTCGAACGTGGTATCCGCCTTATGCCTCCCAGTGTCGAAAACTTGGCTATCGTCGTCGATTTCAAGGATGCATTGTACGCCCAAAATCCATCCGTGTCGACATGCAAAAAGTTCTTGGATATCCTAGGCAACCATTATCCTGAGAGATTGGGTGTTGCTTATGTTCTCAAATGTAAGATCGGATAAGGAAAACTACTATGGTTTTGTCAAACTCACGCTCTATCTATCTCTCTGTTGCCACTTAGCTCCATGGTTCTTTTTCACGACTTTCAAGCTTATTTCACCTTTCATGGATCCAGTCACCAAAGCCAAAATCAAGTTTGCACATGACGAGGACAAACCAAAATCCAACAACAGCGACTGGGTCAGCTTACGAGACTACTTTCCAGCCAAGTCATTAGAACGCGCTTATGGAGGAACCTTCAATTTTCAATACAACATTACAAACTATTGGAAGGCACTTTTGGAAAAGACCGGCAATCCTTACAAGGTCGTAGATTACTTGTAGATAGACAACAACTTGCAATTTTTGGAGATAAAGATATAGAAAACATCGTTATATGCATTGATGGTTATCCTTGTTGCTTGTCCTATCATCATCCGTTTAATCAACCCTTATGACGATGATGACTTCCGTTACCTCCCCATGGAATGTTTTATGCAGTTGAACAAACTCAGCCATCCAAATCAAGCATACATGATCGCCTTACCGCGATATTGGGTATAGCTGATCCGAGATCGGAAATGCTTTTATAATCATCCTACATTCTGCATACAATGCAATGCTATATATGCGTATGCTCCTTTACTAATAGGCTCATAGGCCACATACAACTCATGGCAAATAGCGGAATCGGCGTATCAGCCTACGTGTACGACGCAACAAGCACACCTTGTAATCTTGACCGCGTCTTATTGCAAAAGGGTAATGACGGCTTTCGTCAGAGTCTTGACGACTCGCTCTATTCTTTTTATCTCTTTACTCACATTTCAATCATCGGCAAATTTTCTTTCTCCAATGTCGAGGTTCCTTCGCGTAAAGAACCACTCTTTGAATGCCTCAGGCTATTCAGGAGACAATGATAACCTTCATGGCAGTTTACGCACACGAATCATTAGCTCAAGGGTGGGCAAACACACTGCAGATTTCTTGGAACGAAAGTTCTCCGCTGTTGCCAGCAAGTATCTCAAGGGACCGTGCAAACAAGCACGACCTGAGATCATTATCCAACAGCTTTTGCATGATTCATCCGATACAGCCAGCACTTATTCAGGCTCCACAATCACCACTTGGCGTGGATCGTTGAATACTGAAGATGCAGCAAGAATATTGCCGACCATCTCGCCTAACGAGGTACAATACCAAGAGCTCATGTTTGAACTCATGGTCACAGAAGAGGGATATTTTACCGACCTTCGAAATTTGATGGAGGTAAAGAGGGAGGCGTATAAATTTTTTTGGGACATATGGGCATCTTGTTTAACACGCTGAATACTAGGATTTTGCCATTGCTATTCTAGATTGGGAGCACCTCCCCACATGCTTACGGGTAGTTCTGGAGGGAATATCAGACATTGCAAAGTTGCATGGTTCCCTATTAGGGGAGCTACAAGAGACTGATGCAAAGAATGGCCGTATCATCATTGATGCAATTGACTTGTTCGAAAGATATGCAAGTGTGGATATCGATGATCAAATATAGGATATGACGCTAACGACTTTTAACTCGCAGATACCTCACTTTTTCAACATATATAAGGATTACTTTCTCAATTTCGAGCCGGCAAATAACCTCATCGCTGCAACATTGGACGAGGCACATGATGCGACACAGCGAGAATTGCGTGATTTCATCCTTGTGAGTGATATTACCGAGAAGGGGATCCAACGTCTTGATGACTAACTCTCAAAAAAAGGAACGCATGTCCGAGCCTAAATATCGATCCCTTACGCTGCAATCATTCTTATTGAAGCCAGTACAACGTCTTATGAAGTATCCCTTGTTTTTGAAGGTATCGTCGTATCCATACATAGTTGATGATGAGGAGAAGGGAACAGGCTCACCAATGCATGTTAGAGCTTGATAGATACCCTTCCTCCAATGAGTGATGAATACTACCGTCATCTGGAATGCATGAATAACTTAGACATTGAGATTCGACGGCTTGAGGAACACAAGAGCCATATGGAACATCTGGTTGAGATTCAACATCGCACAAAAGGACTCGAGGTGAGATTTGTTCTTCCGAAGCAAAATGTTTAACTGACAATGGAACTGCAGGAATATGCATTTGGATTGGCTGATACCAATCGATATCTGGTACATCAAGGGTGGCTCACTCTGGTGCCTGGTACTCGTAGCACAATCCAAGGCAAACTTGTTTACAGCTTCGATCAGCTTGCCACATATATGAAAAGCCAAACCAACCAAGTTTATGTCTTCTTATTCAACGACCTGATCTTATTCACCAAGGTATGCATCCATCTCTACGTACATGATCCTTAGCCTTACGTAATCGTACTCAATCCACCATAGATACGTTCAAAGCGATTGAGTGATATCGAGATTTCCAAGCCTAATTCCACCATTGGACCCCATCCAGCAGCTTTATTCAAACTGGTTTTACCTCCGTGTCAATTAACCTACCTTGATCGATGCGTCAAAGCCAAGGTGTCATCCAGCAAGCCGTCACTTTTGAACAAGAGCGTTCGTTTCCGATCAAATGTTTTCTCATCATCCAGAAACATTACGCCATCGCGATCATATCATGAACACGCCATGAATGGGCAGGATGAGATTGAACCTCTTCAGTTTATGTGCGCCGTGGCCCATAAGAATGTTACTAATTTATGCTTGGAGGCATCATCCATCAGCGAAAAGGAATACTGGTGCAATCAACTACAATCAGTGTGGGACCAACATTGTAAACGATAGATAGTAGATATAAAGCTTTGACTCTTTCAAAAATATATTTATTACTAGCCTTTGGCAGGTGCTGCTTTGATGATAGAAAAATGGAGGATAGCTGCGGTATTATCACGATCAATGTCACTGGATACATGCCATGTGGGTGTGGATTCGATCGAAGCAGCGCAGGAATAAGGGATCTGTCAACCCTGAGTAGTCTTCAATATTACTGGAGCGGTGTCGTGTAAATGGACCCTTCCATGCAACAACGTGCAATCCCGGACGGAGATCACTTTACGCGAAACAGCCCGCATGATTTCTTTTTCTATAAATGCGTGAATGATCCAGCTCCTTGGGTGTCAATTTTTTCCCTTGCTCAACCCATATTGCACGCAATCGATCGTCAGTTTGACTGAACTTTGCTTTACGATTTCATGACTCCAGACTTCACTACATTGGAGCGACGGTGCACTGGACAGGTGTGCCATTGCGATTGGCGGCTGACTATAAGAGAATGCGAGGAAGCAAAGGCCATGTGGTATATCCACATTGTCAACATTGCAGTCTCCGGCTTTGCAGCTGTCTTGTGTAAGATAGTGGTGGATAACACGCTGTTTTATTTTGCTTGTCTAACATGGTATATACATAATTAGGTATCATCGCCTTATCTTATCGCATGTTCTACAAGAAGGAAGCGCTCTGGGGTCGTAGACCGGGTACAGGAGCTGGTTTCTTGCGTCCAAAACCAATCAACACAATGCTCCTGTTAGGCATCTTTTTCAATGGATGTAGGTTGATGACAAGCTAATATCATCTTTTGTAACATTCCTTTCAAAAGTGCGCATGACGAGCAGCGCGGTGATTGTCAGCAATGTACTCCCAAGCAACTATGCAATACGGTTATGTAAGCATTGAGTGAGGAAATGGTGGCAACTCTTTAACCGAGAAATCTTTTCGACTTGTAGTTGTTTTTGATGTTGCATGGCAGTTTGGTTATGGTGCGATTGTTCTATACCTGGTGGGGGTCTCTCAAGTTATAAAGCAGGTGAGATAGTACAAGTGGTAAATAAGATATGACAACAACTTATGTTGGGTTCTACTCTATTTTAGACCGTCAATGCCTCAGGATGGATGCCTTCTGCGCGCTTTGTCGACGTTATTGGATGTACTTTGTTCTTGACCCCTTTCATTGTCAACAACTGTGTTTCTGTCCTTGCAGGCGTATTCGCTGATACACATGTCCGAACAGCTACCATCCTTATCCGCCTCCTTTACTTTGTTTGGTTTGTTGAATGCACGGTACTGAGCGCATTTATCGTTTACGCTGGCGCACGACTAATCCGGATCCTCAAGGAAAATCATCGCAAACTCAAGAACATTGTTGCCGCTCAACATATGACAGCAATTCGAGCTGGTGTTGCCAAGGTCCGTGCTCAAGTGATTATCCTATCTGTCGCGCTCGCCTTATTCGCTATCGCACTCATTTTAGAAGGGGTGCTTCGCACCAAGATTATGAGCCACACGATTGGCAATGTGGCTATCTCAGTGCCGTGGATGTATATAGGCAGTCTCACTACGTTTGCATTCTTATTTGCGATCCTCATAAGGTATGTATTACATGGTTGCGTGGTCCAAACAAATACTTACATGAACATATACAGTCCAACCGACATTATGCAAAATCCTGCATTTGCAAGTTTGCGGAAAACCTCAAAGGACTTGAATACGGCGGGGAACATGGATGATTTGGAAGCACAGCGTCAACATCAGCCATCAACTAGGGAACCAAGCAGCATCCTTAGTGGGATATCAAAAGTCGTCGACCCTGATGAATGTTCAACGGTTGATTTTGAGACACCAACGAGAGATCGCAACTCCTTTATTACAGCCACTGATGGTGAAAAGTCTGAAAAGGCTGTTGTTGGACACATGGATATGGGCTGATTGGTGCACTTGGCCAGCTATTGTATTCACCTCATTGTTATTTACCCTTTATACTACCTTAATGTAGTATGATACCTAGTAGCTTAAATACCCTTTATATCACCTCAATGTACATATTATCTAGTAGCTAAAATACCGTTTGCATAATAACAATAATGACTATTTCTCCTTGGGACTACTATAAGAACATGCAAAAAGAACTCATATTTCTTTATGTCGGGTAGAAAGCATGCGTTTTCAAGGTTAGTTTATGTATCTAAGCAGGCAGTAGCAGACTTTTTGATTTGCAACTATCGCAATAAAATGATCAATACATAAGGGTTACCAGGTGTTACCTTATTTTGAATAATACTTGGCATGCCAAAAGCCTATACAACCAAGCATATGTATGATCTATAATGATATGTACCACCACCATGCCTGTTCTAAGACGACATATAACTTTTTTTTGGTCGAAGATTTCGCCAGCAGATGATCACGTGATCACACCAAAATCAAAAAATAAAAACATATAACCACCCTTTGGATGAAGGAACTTTCTACGCTCCTAGGTGGGCTCGAACCACCAACCTCCTGATTAACAGTCAGACGCGCTAGCCAATTGCGCCATAAGAGCTCTACGATTTTGGAGAAACAAAATTCCTACACATGCTGGTCACTTTCCAAATTGAGAAAGCACGCAATATGCATATCAAATGATAGATTTATTGGCAAAGAATACCATGCAAGTCTTGAAACTATTATATGGGAAGAGGAACAAGAGTAATTTCGGATTAAAGTAACGGAGATTATGGAATTAAAGGGCAGATTGCAAGTTTCAATTCCCCGACCACGGTAAAAGACAATGCCTGTCTTGGATTGCAGCATACAGAGCAAGACGTATTTTAAATGAGCACGCTTTGTATGGTGATGTAGTGTGTTGATCAAATACATCTGCTATTGGATTAATGTATTGCTTGGAATTGTAATTAGGGTGACTGCAAATCCATGAGTGAAAGTGGAACAGAAAAAAGCACTATTGCATGAATTATCCTTTGACCCTCTTTTCTTCCCGACGTTACAACCAAACAAGCAGCGACATTGTAACAGGCATTTAGCATCGAGCTACTTGAACGCATCACTAGCGTCATTGGAATACTCAGACGATCCATGTCGGCAACATTGCAACTGCAGTCAATTTCGGGCATCATTACCCAAGTACGAGAGACGTTAGGTGAAGTGCCACCTCCACTTATCGGTGCATCATCTACGGTTGTTGGCGATAAGGCGTATGTCTTTGCAGGGCGATTGGTGGCTACAAGAAAGTTGACTAATTACATGTATATTCTGGATCTTAAGACGCTTGTATGGACACGTTATGTTGCACCTTTTTTCTCTGATCAACCACCTCGACCACGCTACTTCCATTCAGCAGTTGCATACAACAATTCCATTGTTATCTTTGGAGGAATCGGTCATGTTGGCACATCCAAGGAACGCCTATTAGACGATGTGTGCGTATTCGATATTGACACAATGTGCTGGAAAATACCCGACATACCACCATCCGAATTTGCACCACAGCCACGTTACGCCCATCTTGCTGTTGTTACGGTCCAAGATTGCATGTCGATTGTTGGTGGACAAGATATTGACAACAATTATATCGGTGATGTGAATGTACTCGACCTTAAAAAGTTGGAATGGCGATTTGGCAAGACACAAGAAAAGCATGTGGGCGTTTATCAATCCGTAGCCGTAGCAACACAACCCAATACACCATTGCCAGCTATGCTCAAAGAAAGCCTTGGAGAAATACCATCAGATGAAGCAGTGGACACAGATCGAGAGCCATTGATGGATGAAGTGAATGCCAACCAGCGTGCGTCATTAATGCGAGGGAGATATGGGCAGCTAATGCAAAATCCTGAGGAGCCTAATCCATTATATCTCTACACCAACATGAACTCTGGACGGCATACCAAGCATGAGCTTTTACTTGTATTATCACCAGCCTCACCACGTACCGTCATTGAAGATTGCTCAGTATATATGAATGGATCACCTATGCCCCCGGTTTTACGATTTCCAACAGGACATTCTCTTGGACACCATCTTATTCTATCAGGCACGCATCTTTCAGCACATGCTCACGAGTTTATGATATGGTCACTGGATCTCGGCACACTCACATGGACACGCATTGACACGGGTACAAGATTTGCCTCGGGATCATGGAATAGGGGTGTGCCTTATGAAAATGCGAATCGTATGCTGGTATTTGGCAACCCATCGCGGAAGCTCCTGGATGATTACAACCATCGTATTGTGAATTTCGATAACGTGGCAACAGTGGATCTCGAGGCATTCGGCGTATACAAAATGCCACAAGCAACATGCTCTTCCTTGGCACAAGAAATGGGTCTATCATTGTTGAACGAGCCAGCATTCACAGACTTTTACATCATCACAAAGGAGCACCAAACAATAAGAGTCAACTCAACAGTGATGCAACAACGATGGCCTTACTTTGCAGATATGATGAAGAAACACCATCAGCAAGAAAAGAACAAAAAGCAGCAGAGCAGACAAAAGCGTGTTTCTATTAATGGCCAATCAAGAAATCGAGGACCAAATATTGGAAGCCCAAAGGGATCAATGATGTTTCCATATCCATATCCGGTGGTGCTAGGCCTGGTGCAATATCTTTACACTGATAATCTCTTCACCACACAGCAATATCAACCACACGTCTTATCACAACTATTATTATTGGCCGACATATATGGAATGAAACGTCTTCAGCAGCTTGCAACACATGCACTTCACCAAATGTTGAGTATTTCGACGGCACCTTTGATATTTGAAACAGCAGCTCTTTCTCATCAAACCAGCCTCCAGATTCGAGCATTGAAGATGATGATCACAGCCAAAAAGATGTTACAAAAGCAACAAGAATTGAAACAACAAGAAGGAGGAGGAGGAGGAGGCAATGTTCCATCCACCACAAGTACAACAACAGCTACAGCTTCGAGATTAAGATACTCGTCAACGTTTAATACAGTGAACAACTCACGACGTACATCAAGCATTGCGGCATCTTCTGAATCAGTCGGTGGTACCACCACCACAGCAACCAATACAAACACATCTCCTTCAGCATCATCATTCACACCACCATTATCATCATCATCATATGAGCACAGTCAACATCTTCCTCCACCGCCAAGGTCATTATCATCCACCACTAGACCTCGCGTACGTTCTTATACTGTACCCAAAAGAGGGAAATCGACACGACAAAAATCGTCTCCTGCGCACTTGTTGACCGTATCACCTCCTCCTGCTCGTCCTGCCAACTCGACGGCTGCTGATAATAATATCAGATCAAAATCATGGGCAAGTTCACCGGTAACACGATCCTCTACACTCAGCATCGTCGATGATCGAAATGAAGGAGAGGATGCCACGACACAAGAGAATAGCCCACCCAGTACTAGCAATCAACAAGCATCATCAAGAAGAAGTAAATCATTCAAACAGAAAAGTTCGTCCTTTTTCGAGTCACTAGGTAGCAGGTTTTCCATTTCATCCCAACATCAATAAACATGAGATCTGCATCTTCTTGACATTTACACACACACACACAAAGGCATGTGACATGTGATATCAGGACTACTACACCACTGGTGCATGTGAATCAGAAGACTTCCTGCAATAGCGTCTGAATATAGTTGGGATATACTTTTATGTGGCGGCGATAACAGAATGTTGGGGAATGGATGTGAGGTGGATAGGGTGACACATCTATGCAGCTCCATGTTGTGCGACTTTTCAAGCATTTACGTTTCCTCTATAAGGATTAGAAAAGATTCACCTATGACGCTTCCCATTATCATATGCCGTGATAGCCAGTGACAAATAATGCATAGCTGCATCACCAATATAAAGAAAAAGTTGGGTCATTGATGAATAGCTAAGGCGACCATTAGTATATCATATATCCAATACAATAAATTATTGACATCAATTCTGACGAGCGCGGCGTACTACAACAACAATAGGGAGTCGTGTCACTTGAACCTTGTTCACCCGCTTGATCTTTGCCATAGATCTCCTTTATCGAGTACGTGGTCATCCAAGGGCCCTGAGAATCGTAACCTTGTTCTTCTTGGCCATCATGATAAGGGGCTGTTGTTGTTGCTGTTGCTGCTTAAATAATGACTATAACCTGCCTCTATCGCTATTTCAGAGTAATTTGGCAAGGTGACAATGAAAGAGCGGGTTCATTGTTAATGGTGTTGGTAGGCTGCACCAAAAAATCGCTCGACTAATACTCATGACAGGTGATTAGTCTCATTTTTCGAGCACTGTTGGATCATCCAGTAGGTATTGTTCACGCGATACGTGAGATTATTCCCTTTCTAGATGAGGAGGTGGTACAAAAAAAGTCATGAATTATCATCTATCAAGTAAATCCGTCATCGACCTGCTAAAATGAAAAGCACATGTATCTTTATTCCTGGGTACGACATCGCTCAAATTGAAACCAATGCATAGCATCTATCCATGTATCATTAAAGCGAGGAGCATGCGTGATCATGTAGCTTTTGGCATTACGTCAAGGAAGAAAAAAGCAATGTGTACATGCAAATCCACGCGCGTTGTGCGTTACGGAATCTTGTGTGAATGCCATGTGTGGTGAGAGAAAGAGAAAGGATGTTTTGATATTGGCTTGATTTGTATAGCGCGTATCTTTGAGCCTCCTCCGGATTGAGTTTGGGGGGTGAGGAGAAAGGAAAGAAGGGGAAAGTGAAAGAGGCGGTGTGTGTGTGGGTGTGGCCGTTTATCGTCTTAACTGTTTCGGATTTTCGATACTGAAAGAGGATCAAGGTAGCGGCTCCTCTTTCCTCCCTTGCCCCTGGTGGCAATCTCGACAGCATAAACAACACCATATAACACCGGCGTATGTATGACGTTTAACGAGGCAAATATAAATCCATGTTGCTACAGGTCGAGGTTTAAGCCAAAGAGATATCAAAATGACAATGATTTGCTTCACATGTCAGTGATAAAAAAAGCTTGGGCTTGATGTTTTTAGCCATGCTGCAAGGACAAAGGGGAATCCGTGTGATTCAAATCCCCCCAAACCCCTCCAACCTCTCGGGGGTAAGAGGGGAAGGGCAAGGCTGACTGCTTCAGAGACAATATTTCCCATCCTGGAGGCGGAGATACCTTCGCATATAAATACTCGTTTCCATTTTACTGTTTGTCCATTGTTCTTTCTCTTCTCTTTGTTTTTTTTTCTGCCATGTCAGTCCAACATCCAACATGCTTTTTGCAAGATGATCTTTATACCACAAGACAAATGGCGACAGCAACCAACTGCCGTAAAGTTTCACTGATACGCACAAATTTGTATCCAGATTCAGCATCCACTTTGGTCGAGGATGCCCATATTTCACACCCTAACGCCACCAGCACGACAGGAACTACCACCACCACTGCAAACAACTTTTTCCAACCAGCTTTTTTCATGTTGCTCTTTTCTCGTCTTATCGATGCTGTTATTTTCACCTCAGCTATTGCTATTACGGCATACAACTATTGGACGGGTGACTTACCACAACCAGCCGCAAACCATCAAGCATTGATTTCATCTGCACCAGCACCATCTCGTACATCATCTTCAAGTCGTAGCAAGCGTAATTCTTATGCTTCAGCTTCATCGCCTCTCGTGCAAGTGCGTAGAAGAATGACTGAAGAATGGGCTGCTGATACTCTCCAAGATAATGACCAACAAGATTCCCATCATCAACATCATAATCGAGCTTCGACTTATGCGCGTCCAACATTCGCTAGCATGAACAAAGTAAATATCTTTGCTATTCTATTACGCTTAACTCAATACTAAATGCAGTTTTTTTTCCAGTTTCATTCTTCACCAGCTATCGTCGGCGATCAGCAACCCCATAAAAACCAGCAACATGTGCGCACAAAGCATCGATCCAAGTCATTCAATCAACCCAAACAATGTAAGACATGAGAACCAATACATCCCTTGATCTCAACATACTGACGTATTGACTCTATCACATAGCTCAAGATGAAATGTTGGCCCGAATGCAAACACAATTAGAGAACCTGATCCAGGAGGGCCAGGCTGCCCTGAACAGCCCAGCCTTCGATATGAGCGACGACGACGATGAAGATGGCCGAAACAGCAGGCTCATTTCTTCGCCATCTGCATCAAAAAGATCTCGTCGCATCAATCAAAAGAAGCACCAAAAGAGATACTCGAGCGTTTTTCCATGATTACCCACCATTAGCATCACTCCATCTATTATTCCTATCCTCCTAACCTCTCGTCGTCAGCACATGATTTGTATATTCTTGACCTTTCTTGCCACATAACCTATATAGCTTTCCACTCTTATCATGTCATATACATTTCCCCCTTTTTTTTTTGCTTCCTCCTCATGTCAGACACCCACATGCTATTACAAGTCAATGTACAGTTCTTTTTGAAATGGCGTATACAATATACAATTATACTTCAAATGAGTCCCGTTTCGTTGTCTTGTGGCTTCAATTACATTGCATGCAAACTGGTTCATGCATGATGCCTGAACCGACTCGATTGACCCGTTATGCACGTGATGCACTATCATCGTTATTAAATGGCAAATGTGCATCGGTGCATGGTGCATTATTGGCATGTCAGGCATCGTTGGGCAGTTGACGCTGTTGATCCCCTGTCATGTCGCATGAGTCAAGGTTAGATTGTGCAACAGCATTACACCATTGTTGAGGAATTCAAAGGAATCATTATTATGATGGGTGAATTTCAGCATGGTTCCTTAAGCGATTATTACTTTTCATAAAAGAGCGTTGCCGTATTCCAATAGAGCAGCAGTGCATCCTTTCACCAACGTCGATTGAAACGGTCATTAAACAAGGAGCAGCACCATCTAATATGTGTGGTATCCCTTTTTTCTGCAGCACCCACAAGTACGAAAAATAGGCAACAAGGCGTATCGTACAAGACCAGGCTAGCTTTGTGTTTCAGAAATTCAAGGCAATGCCCAGATTAATCGTAAACAATGAAGCGAGCGTATGCGTGAGCCCAGTAACACTGCAGCCACAAAATACCACAACAACTTGAGGATCCCATGCTTAGTAGACAGCCATGTTACACACACCCACAGGGGATCATTCCTGTATGAGCGCACGCGTTCACCCAATATACTGCAGCTAGTAGTAGTAGTGTATACATTACGTACACTGCGCCAAGGATAGGGATTGTCGTGCTTTATGGTATCGGTAATCACATGTCATTGTTGGTAGAGGTTGCTGCACCGTTACGACTAATTGTTGTCGTCGTCGCAAGGAGGCTTCATTTTGGTGCATGATTTTGAAACATGAAAATCTCGACGACGAGCCACAATTATTGCTCAGCAACTTTCAAGCGTACATTGAATCATGGTTGTCGGGGAGAAGTAGTATCAGCCCACAATCTTGCTGCTTTTCGCTTTGCTCTTATTTCCCTCACTCTCTCCCCCCCCCAATTACTATCATCTTACAACAAGAGATAATGCGTGTGTGGGTGTGTGCGTGTCACAACAACCAAGCATGTCCTTTTACAGTTTGATGATATGCACTTTGCTGCAAATCACATGCTTCTTTTCTATCAGGATGCTTTGTCTCTCCTAATCCAGGCACACGAATCGCTCAAACTTATTATCCTATAAGGTGTGACTCATTTTAGCAACCAATTGCCTATCGTCAAGTGGGCTCGTTGACGATGTTCTCAGAGGTACCTTTTGTGCATTAGTGCATCGTCGGTCGTAATATCAAATAAGAAGAGATCATAATCCATATGCAGCCTTGCAATCTTTGCATGATAATTGACATGTTCCCATATACTTTGGCATCTTATAGGCTTAAATGGTGAAATGATATCCCATTAAGGATTGCATACAAGTATCACGCATTCGTGGGTCTATCAAGAGCAATATTGTGCCTATGTGAAAGCGAATGCAATGTCGCCGCGCTATCTGCATCATGGTGGGAAAAGAGCCAAGTGGATGCTATTTGGGCTTGGTTCGCTATATGCAATGCTGTGCTTATACACATATGAAAATATATTATAGTTGTTGATTTTACACATGGGAATGAAGATCTAACGGCATGGGTAATGTATATGTTGTTGGTGTGTATCATCGTTGCTGTCTTGTGGCAGCCAAGGTGATTTTCATGTGAAATGGTGGCGCCCATTAGGGGTTATGGAGATAGTATAAATTGCCATAGCAACCACTGTGTATATATGTTTCAAGGATCGTTTGTAATGGGTTGACACATGTATACAGCTTTCAGGCTATTCTTTGACTAGCCCTTTTGGGTCCATAACCAAGCATCGCCTCGTACATAATACTTTGACAATCCTTTATGGTGATGCTCCAATTAAAACAAGGGTGAAAATGGGTTATGATGAATATGAGAGTATATCATAATATATCATTTCAATGTTGTTGAGGGATATGAGGGAGAGTATATGGATATGATGCATGACGTGAATTGAAATCTGGTTGATTCGAAACCACACTCTCTTTCCACAGCAACCGTTTCTTTTTATACGCACACACATACAGATTTCAACATGAGTGCACTATCAGCTCTTGCCAACTATACCGATGATGAAGAGGAGGAGGAGAACGAAGAGATACAGTCAACCACCCACATTGCAACGTCAGAACAAAAAGGTTTCAATGCTTCACGCTTTATAGTGATCCGTCATTAGTAGCATAGACTAACAGGCGTATATAGCACAGCCGCCACCACCGCAATCACAGCCACAATCGCAGTCTTCTTCAACCAAGCAAGCAGAATCGGCCCATGAGAAGAGAAGCTCGTCGCCAATAGCAACCAAGGTAAAGTGTTTGCTTTAAAAAGAGATACAAGATGCGTGTAAAGCTGACCATCCAATGGTGTGGTATAGTCAACATCGTCAGCACGTGGTGATGAGACAGCAGAGACAAAGGATGAGCCAGAGCATGTTCCTGAAGTGGTTCGACGGCATTTGGCATCAGCTGATAAGACGCGACAACGACGATTGCTTTTGATGGCTAAAGCTATTGACGGAGTGGACAATTGGGGTATCCCTTCCGAGCCTGCTACTGAATGTGATCCTGATCTTTTGGTAAGTGTCTGTCCAACGGATAAAAGGGGATAAAAAAAGGGAGATGAGATGGTGTATATTGACACAAAAGCACGGACGTTATTATAGGAAACAATTACCCATTTTCAGACATTACACAAGTCAGGGCATCGACTGAATGAGCATTTACAAAGCAACAAGGCGTTTCGTAACCCGAGGATATATGCCAAGCTCGTTGAGTTTATTGATTTGGATGAGATTGGAAGCAACTTTGACAAGGAGACGTTTGATCCGCATGGTTTCCCCAAAGAAGCATACATTGATGGCCTCCTAGAAGCTCAACGTCAATACGCGGAAGAGAAAGCTGCAGCTCAACAGAATCGCACCAATATTTCGTTTGTCAGCTCAACAAGCCCTGCTGGTGGTGGTCCTGCTGCTCCTACTACTACTACGACAAGTAATCCAGCACAGTCAGCTGCCTTGTCAGCTGCTATGGCCAATGCAGCTAAAGTGGCGAGTCGCATCACTCAACAAGGCCAAGCGACTACCAGCAAACGAGAACATCCACGGCAAATATCATCATCTCCCTTACCATCTCGAGAGCATAGTAGCAAGCGTAGCCGTCGATAGAATATAGAATGGTTGCACATTTGGAAAAAAAGAACAGTTCATACTGTGTGTTGCCAGCAGAAAACTCCTATCAGCCACCCATTACAATGGCGAGACATTTTGATCCATGTGGTGTCAGTTCTCTATTAACGTTGCGTAACACCAATTTTGTACAATGATCATGTTGTTACAAAAGAGTAAGCAATGACACGGACGGTCGCACACGCACATAATCACCGATATTTATCACCACCCATGGTGTGGGCGTATTGGATATGGATACCAGCAAGCGTCATTTCAATGATGGATGATTGTGCAAAAGACAGAGGGAGAGCAACAAAGGAAGGAGCATTGAAGAAGCCCCTAAAATAACGAATTTGCCTGTTATGCAGTAGCACGATTATAAACATCAACCAACCCATGCTTCCCGCTTCCCCTTTTTCGTAAATGGGAGAAGAAATTGGGTGGAGATTCCTTTTTTCCTCTTTTTATTCTTCTCTTTCACTCTTTCTCCTCTCCTTCTTGCTCATCACCACCACCACACTGCTATTACTAGTAGATCATACAGCTCTTTTACACACGCTACTACTACTACCACTGCACATACCAAGATATACATTCTTTTTCGTGACGACCCTGATGCGGTCTTGAATATTTCACCCACTTCCATACTCAGCAGACCTATCATTCATTGACTCGCGTTTCCTTGAACTGATCTTCATTATCATTCATACATACAATCATCCACACACACTCTCTCTCCCCTATCCTTTATACATGACAATCAGCACGCTATTCACACAATCAAGTCCGAAATCACAAGCAGTAGCAGCATCATCAGTGTCCTTGTCGCCACCCGCATCACTTCCTAGCTCTCCCCGCAATACAACGACTCCACCAGAACCGTCCACTTTAACCTCCCATTTTGTTCAGGCGCTGCATGATTATCTCCCCACCAATGCTCCTGCCGATGAAGCTGTCTCCTGTCTTTTCTTTCGCAAGGGTGCCATCATTGAAGTATTCAACAGAGATCCTTCAGGCTGGTGGGATGGTGTCTCAAATGGTGTCCGTGGTTGGTTTCCTAGTAACTATATCGGGAGAATCGGTGAAGCTACACGCGATAGCGCTGATTTCGATGATGAAGAATCACAACAACAATGGGAATCTTGGCGTAAAGCAATCCAAGAGGTATTCTTTCTTTTACTACATCAGCTGTGTGATTTATAATGCATTCCATGTTATAGGCCGATGCATATCATCACCAACATGACGAACATCATCAAAGTCGAGTGGAACTAGCACGTGCATTACTTGATGAAGATCGATCGAGAATCAGAGATGGCAACAACGACGATACAGCAGTAGCAGCATATGAAGAATACAACAATGACAACAAATGGGAAATGTTGATGGATGATGTATCGAGACGTATGTCTGAGCTTGTGAATGCAGCAACAACAACAACTTTGTCCAGCAGCAGTGGCATCCCTTCTTCAGGGGATGACATCCAAGCTCACGTTTTCCAAGTTGTATCATCCATTCGTGCAGTGCTAACAGCTGCCAACGCCGTCAGTAATGATTCACCAGTACTCAAAACACATCCTGATCTTGCACGTCAGCGTAAAATCATTCTGAGCACACTTAGCAAGCTTGTACTGAAAGGAAAAGAATGGCAACAGCAACAGCAGCAACCATCCATAGCATCAGCGGATATATCCAGCCTTGTGAATCAGCTACTTGCCGAGTTGGAGATATTTGAAGATCACCTTAAAAATGTACCCGAGTTTTTCATTGAGTATTATGGAACATCGCTTGGCTCCGTGTCACCAAGATCTTCACTGATATCGGCCGATTCATCTCATTCATTTCGACATATGCAAGCATCATTGGTTGATCCTAATCAACGACGCCTCTCCAGTGCTTCCTTTATTGCTCGAGTAGTGCCATTATCAGACCCACGACATATTTTGCAGACCTTATTGGAACATCAAGCGACTATCAGCGAGCTCATGTCATCCTTGTGGATCACTATTGAACAATTCTTGGCCCAACGGCAACGAGCATCTGAGATGCTGGAGACTACACGCAAGGCAGTGGAAGCAATACGAACCTTTCTGGCAGTGGTAGAACACGTGTGTTCCCATGTGGGTGACATGGACTACAAACATTGCTCTGTGATACCCGAGGATCCACATTTGGTAGCATTGGTCCTTGCCAAAGAATCCGTATATAGCTCCATTACCAATCTGGTTACATCCGTGCGTACGTTGGCAGGTCCGCGTAGCAGCAACAACAACGGTCGACATCATCAACACAACCAACAGCAACAACAACAACCCAGCAAAGCTGATATTGAGCAATTACGTGATAGCTGCGAAAATGTGGTGCGCACGACACATGAGAGTGCTGCCTGTGTTCAAATATGCTTGCAATCAAGTGGAGATACAGCAGCTGATATTAGCAGTGAATTACGAGAACGATTTGAGCAGTCAATCGATACGAGACGTAATCAAACACTCAGCATCCTCGGTTGTAAAGCTACCAGCCTTAACGTCTTACAACAACAATGTGACGATAACGATGTTGAGTCTCTTGCTATTACTCGTCAATCAACAAATACAGTATCCACACGTACCAATAGCACAAGCACATGGCAGCAACAGCGTCATTCCGGTGAATCTACAGCAACTTTGCTCACCACTCCAGAAGTTATGAGCCCTGTCAATGAGCAACAACATCATCCGTTGGCTACATTCAATGGACCCCTTCCTCCTCCACCACCTCCACCAGCACCTTCAACGAATCATCCCATCAAACCACCAGAATTAAAACTATCCACATCCAAGTCAACACCAACATCGGATCATCACCATCATCAAAAGAAGCGCTCTTTGCATTTGCTATCCAAGCATCACAACCATCACCATGATACGATGACAAGCACCAACACGGATTCTCGACCACAGATGCGTAGAACATCCTCTTGGTTATCAGTCAATGGCACTGAGCGTAATTCACCATCCAAAGTAAAATATCAATTACTATAAGGAATGATCACATTTACTCACTACCATTTTCTCAGCAGAATGAACATGAGCCGTGGTTTCTAAGACAACGCGTATTCTCGGAAGATGAAATGATGTTGAATAACGATGGCCAGGTGACAGGTGCCACAGTCGAGGCATTGGTTGAAAAATTAACGCAGCATGAGAAATCACCAGGTAAGGGGGGGTGTTGTTCATCGGCTTGCTATTTTTACAAACATACGCTTACTTGCGTTTTTTCTAATAGAGTTATTATTCCTTCGAGCTTTCTTTTACAACTTTCGTCTATTTACTACACCCACCATCTTTTTGGAATTACTCATCAAGCGTTTCGATATCCAACCTCCAACACCATCCTTGTCCCAAGATGAATGGAAGCTGTGGACAAACCATGTCTTAATACCTGTGCGATTACGTGTGTACAATGTCATCAAAACCTGGCTGGAGACATTCTTTTCCTACGATACGGATGCATGCATTGAGCAACCATTAATCGAATTTGTCACTGGCTCGCTGATGCAAGTGATGGCCGCACCAGGAAAGCGTATGATGGAGCTTGTAAGGAAATGCGTAAGTGATTCAACTAGGCCTCATCCTTTTTCCTTTTCGATTAACAAGATAAACAATGTATGTAGTTTACATCCAAGGGACAAATGGGTACTACGCGTAAACTATCATATACCAGCGACTCTATACGACCACCCTTACACAAGCAGCCATCTGGTTCTCATTTATCACTTGCCTCTGGAACATCACTTTTCTCGACGTTGACACTCTTTGAAGATCATCATTCAGCTGATTCATCATCATCCTCGGTAGCACCTACACCCAGCATTGCTCGATCCTTGCGCAACACGTTACGAAAAGCCATGAACCAGGGCATGTTATCCAGTGTGCATGTCAGCGAATTCGAACCCATTGAGCTGGCACGACAATTGACGCTTATGGAGAGCTCGTTGTTTTGTCAAATACAGCCAAATGAAATGATCGGCCAAGAATTCAAAAAGAAGGTTGGCAACAGCACAGCAGTTCATGTCAAAGCGATGATCCATCGTAGCACCCAAATCACCAAGTGGGTCTCAGACACCATTTTGAATGAGACAGATGCCAAGAAGCGTGCGCACATGATTAAGTTTTGGATCAAAGTGGGAGATGTAAGTTTGACTATCATGGGGAAAAGTGACAAGGAAGGATATAAAACTTACGATTACGACGTGTTTATAGCAATGTCTTCAACTGCGTAATTATAATACGTTGATGGCAATTCGGTCAGCTCTTGATTCAACCAGCATTGGACGACTGAAGCGTACTTGGGAATGTGTATCGGCCAAATGCAAAGCCATGTACGAGCCAATTTACCGTGCAACCGATTCACAGCGCAACTTTGCAGAATATCGACGTCGACTACGAGATGCTGTTGCACCATGTTTACCGTTTCTGGGTGTGTATTTGACCGACATGACATTTATTGACGATGGCAATGCCAACCATCGTATGTCACCCAATGGTTACCAGCTCATCAACTTTGACAAGTATATCAAGACTACACGTATCCTCAACGAGATTGACCAATTCCAAATTCCGTATAAACTTGCCGAGGTTGAAGAAATCCAACGGTACTTGCTTCATTGCCTTGAAACGGTGGAAAAGAATGATCAAGTATTTTATACCCGGAGCCTACAATTGGAGCCACGAGAAGAAGACTTTGATATCAAGAGCTTCATCTCTAACCTTGCTTAATTGTCGTTCCACTCCTTCCTTTTTTTGTTGTTCTTGTAATTGTAAAATAAAAATTGATTGTGCTTTTTCGTTTGCTACATCTCATCTAGGCTCAAGCGTGTACAACGTGATAGTTTATTCTTTGTCCTCCTTCATGCACGCTGATTGTTACACACGCATGTCGGATCATTGCTGCATGGCTTTTATGTTTGTGTGTATCCTGCCAAAATAGAGTTCGGAGCGCCATGTAAAACGAAAGCACCATACAATGCTCATTTTTTCATTTTCCACCACATTGCCTTTCTTGGACGCCATGACCTTGTATATCATCATTGTCTCGATAAAATAATAAAAGGATTCTTTGCCCATTGATAATGAAGCTAATAAATGTACTCATTGATGAGCATCATGGGTTAGTCGGAGGCCGAAAGAGGAGAATCCAAGCGAATATGGGATTCTCTACCAACCATCACACTTTTTATATACTGTGCTGCCCTGAGTACAATAGGAAAATCTTGTGATACTCAATTCTAAAAGTGGTCATGGTTCCCCGAGTATAGCAGTGGCGTGTAAAAAAAGAGCTTCTTGCATTGCTTTTCGAGGTTAGTTATCGACCCTTGTATGTTACCAGCGATAGCATGTTGTCGTTTTGACGCAAAAACAAGGAACCTTGTCTTTCCAGCACCTTCCTGATCATCACCACAATTTTCTCAATCAGCTCGCTAGTTGGCTCTCAGCTTGGTTTTTCGGCGGTGAAGTGGGTATTCATATACACGACAACGTTATCATCCTGAAAAGAATTCCTGCCGCTTCTGGAATGCCAACAAACATGCAACCCCTCAATAAACAAAAACATTTGCCGCCGCATGTAAAGGCAATATTCAAAAGAACAGGTGGTCTGGAAGGCGGATTTGACGATGGTATAAATACTTAGCAGCTTAGCAGTGGAAAAAGTATTTGCACGAATCCCTTTTGTTTTCGGTGTGTGGCACGAGCGCACAGCACCAATCGGAGAGCCGAGCTTGATTATCCAAGCACACCATCCACAAGCTATATAAAAGAACAGCAGTCTGCTCTCGACATTCATCGTTTTTCCTTGATAACCATCCCATATCTTATCGCTTTTTACAAACATTTACCCTTGCTTTCCAACAAGCACCATCATCTGTATGTCTCTTCAAATCCTGATTTCCAATCCCACCATAGTATTAGACGATGATGTGGATACGCCAACCACGTTATCTGGCGTCGTTGAGCTTGAGCTCAAAGAGCCAATGCGTCTTAAAGCAATCAAGCTAACACTTGTCGGACGCACAAAGTTGCAGTGGCGGGAGAGTGAGTAACATCCGAAACATATTAAAGATTTTTTTTACCCATTACCCGATAGCTAACCCTGAAAACAATCATTGTAGATGTGGTCAAACGCACCATCTTAACACGCGGATGGAGTTTTCTGGAACACAATCACCATAAAAAGAGTACGATACTACCAGCTGGCAACCACTGCTGGCCATTTGAAGCCACACTTCCGGACAATCTTCCCGAGACCATCCAGGGGAGTTCATATGGCGACATTGGTTATGCGCTAAAAGCTGAAGCGGTCCGACCTTTTGTCGCTAAAAACTTGATCGCACGTAGCGGAATTCGTATCGTACGTCGTCCTAATGCACCGCAGCAGCCTGTACGTGTGGCAGGCGAATACAATCATCTCACCTACGAAATGGTGTCACGTCAATCGATCCATAAACGCAATGACAGGTTGTTGATCGACGTGTATATGATGCACCAGCAAAACCCAGCAATCCCTGTTTCCTCAATTCAATCCATTACAACCATTTTCAAAGAAAACATCAGCATATTACCATCGACGCATGATACACGTACTTTACGCTTCCTTCGAGAGAATGGTACGAGCTTCTCGCAGCGAAATCATACTGTTATGGATATTCGTATTCCTCGATTTACCCAATACGATTCATCCAATAACCTGTTTTCCATCAAGCACGAAGTCGAATTCACATTCACTATGGCTGATCAGCAAGAATGCCGTGTAACGCTTCCCATAATTATTGCACCTGATGAGCTAGTACCAGCCTTACCTCGTGATACTGAGCATGGTGATGGCGAGCAAGAAGAATGGTTACCGAGTTATGCAGATGCCTTGTTGCCTCCCATGTACATGGAACATGATTTATCACCCTTTTCATCACCGGCAAGTTCGGCTGCTACAACACCTGCTGATGAGCCGGACGATTGGTTGGCTGCTGATACAACCGCTATTGACAGCCATTATTTAGCTACAGCATTAATGGATCCCACATGCTGCCGTCGCGGTCGCTTACCTTCTTATGACACTGCAATGATGATGCCAACAACAGCAACACCTGCTTTTTGAACCACCTTCCAGAACCCTGTCAGATACTTTTATGCTCCACATCCCTATATCAACATGTCTTATGCTACATTTATAGACCTTTAGATGCAATATCATCCATGCTTCCTTTTCATTCATCCTTTCACACGTCATTATTCATCCATGTATATAGTTAGATTATCATTGTTTGTCATCTCCATTGTTGTCGTACATAAATACACACATTTTCATGCACGGCAAACAAGTCATATGCCATTCTAGATTACACCAAAAGTATACCTTTTGTTGTCCATCGCTGTAGATCAAATTGAAATCATGCAATTTTCTTCTCCTGCTTTATTTTCTACTCCTTATAACGCTGTTGAGTGACATTGAGTATAATGAGCTTGTCTTGTTGGAAAGTGGTGATGGTGCGATGGTGATGTGAAAGCCGAGGTTGGGGCCAATTCATCATGCAAAAACCTTGGTTTCTATACTCCGGCGAATATAAATTCATCCATGTCGCTCAATTCACAGGCTACTCTTCTTTCCCTCTTTACCTTGTACGGCTGCAAAACAATAGCAACGATTGATCACAACACCTACTTACCTCCTGCATCTTATATCACCGATTACCCTTCATATAAATACCCACTATAAAGCTCCCAGCCGAGATGCGAACAACATTAACCCCACGATTACGGTTTTTCCTTCCTCTTCGTAATCGTCATCAAACTTCCTCGTCGTACAACGAGCGACAGCCCCTTCTTGATCATCAACAAAAGCAAAAAATGACAGTATGGACAGCTGCTGCTGCATGTATATCAGGTCTTGGCGGCTTGCTATTTGGTATGTTGTGTGTGTATGTCATTCCCTGTAACGAGATCATATCAACAAGCACGTAACAGGATTCGACCTGGGCGTTGTCGGCGGCTTGTTGATTGCACCTTCATTCCAAACCCATTTTGGTATTGATCCCAATGACAAGATACGGGAAGCTGATATCAATGGCAACATCGTGGCTATCTTACAAATCGGTTGCTTATTTGGAAGCCTTGCTGCCACATTGACAGCAGGTATGTATCGGTGCAATTGTGCGTTTGGATGATGGCATAGTAATGTGAAAGTATAAACAATGATATCCTATAGATAAAGCTGGACGTAAATGGAGCATCATATTTTCAGCAGCCGTGTTCTGTGTTGGAGGTATCCTACAAGTGGTGGCTGTAAATCTTGGGATGTTGTATGCAGGAAGACTCGTTGCTGGTCTTGGTAAGCTCTGGTATAGAATGCTGATGTTGCTATCTCCCGTGTAACGTGGTACATTTTTAATAGGGGTGGGTGCATTAAGCATGCTTGTGCCGGTATGTTTGCATCCTTCTTTCTTTCTTTGTCATCCAACATGCATTTACCAGGTTGATTAGGTCTATGTTGCAGAGATCGCACATCAGTCTCAGCGAGGATTGCTTGGTGGATTATGGCAATTCTTCATTGCAGCTGGATTAGCCATGTCGTATTGGACCAATTATATTGTGCAGCGAGTAGTTACGGATGATCAAGATAATGCATTGTGGCAGGTGCCACTCATTGTGCAAACGATCCCTGGCGGTATGTTGTTGGTGGGCATGCTGGTACTCTTTGAAACACCTAGACACCTTGTTGCACATGCACACATGGATCAAGCCAAACAGGTGATTGCCAAGATTCGTGGGTGGCCTGTATCTGACCCTCGTGTCGATACCGAGCTCGAATTTATTCATAATGGTATGCGAGAACAAGTCATGGATGAACCAAGATCAACCTTGCGTACCTGGCGACGAGTATTTTCGCGTGACAATATGCGGCGTTTGCTTGTGGGAAGTGCCCTTCAAGCATTTCAGCAGCTTACTGGTACCAATGTTATCAATTATTACAGTCCAATCATTTTTCGATCCATTGGTCTTTCTTCCAACACTGCAGAACTCTTGGCTACGGGAGGTACGCATATATATGATATAAAGTTATGATAAGGGAAGCTTAGCTTATGCTGTGAGAAGTTTACGGCTTGGTCAAAATGTCGGTTACCCTCATCGCATTCTCGTGGATGGTGGATCGGTATGGTCGTCGCAAGCTGTTGATTGGTGGTGGCACAGCTCTATGCACTTGCATGTTGTCAGTTGCCATCTGCGTGAGCACGCTACCAATTCAAACAACATCCGCCAGTACTGATGTCAGCCCAGCGTCTTATGCAGTAAGTCAATTTTAATAATAGTTTTCATGGGCTAATGCATCTAGTCTTCCGGTAATAGGGCATCGTGTTTATGTACTGTAAGGCATCGTCAACTTAATGACCATGGTGTATGAAAACTAATGTTGAATGTAGTATATGCAATCTGCTTTGCACTTTCATGGGGTCCAATCCCGTGGATTTACTGCTCTGAGATCTATCCAATGGCGTAAGTAAAATATGGGAGGCTGTATTGAGCATCAGCTGACCAGATCTCGTGAATGACAGGTTACGAGCCAAGAGCACATCAATCACCACTGCCATCAATTGGGTATTCAATGCTGTAGTGGGAAAGTTTAGTCCATTACTCCTTGGTAAGCATGCTCCAAGCTATATGCAGCGTTTTATTCATGCAAATACATCGTTCTTGTAGCACAAAGCACCATAGGCACATACATCTTTTTCGGTCTGTTTTGTCTGGTGAGCGCTGTATTCTCGTTCTTTTACGTCCCTGAAACAAAGGTGAGAGCAAAACCATTCACTTTTTTACGACGAGCTAACAAACGGATGCACTTTTGATAGGGCAAAACATTAGAAGAGATGCAAGTGATATTTGAGAGGTCGGCACGATCATCCAACAATCCCCCAACTGATATCGAAAATGAAGTGGATGCACAAAAGCATGCAAGATGAATAATGTATTTTTAGTTGTTGATATACATAAATCACTACTTTACTTCTTCTTGTTGTTGCCGTTGTCAGCCTTGGAAGCCATGGAAGAGGCCTTGCCATCAGGGATGCTGATAAAGAAGGCAGGGGTGGAATCGGTAGCAGGAGCATCGAGGATATAGTAACCCTTACGCTCAAACTGAATAATATCACCCTTCTTGAGTTCCTTTACATTGGCATCTGCCACAGCGGGGGTCTTGAATTCGCTGCAAGGAGTGACGAGATCCTCGACATTGTCACCTTCCTCAACCTTCTTCTTGGTGATAAGGTAATCGTAATCGACGAGCAAAGCATCTGCCAATTCGTCGCCATACGAAAGCCAGGAGATCTTCTTCTTGGTCTTCTTAAAGTCACCTTCCAAATGAAGCTCAAGATCGACACCAGTAGCAACGCCATTGGCATCCTTGGTGACATTGCGGACAAAAGCGTTACCCCAGTCCATAAGAGTGATCTAATCGTGCCATTATGCGTTAATATCTTCACTATCCAATTCTCTTATTCCGATCCTACCTCTTCACCAATTTCGAAGGTCTTGGCATCCTCTTGGTCAACGACGATCTTGTTGGAATAGGTGGTCTTCTTGGTACCAACATCAGGGTTCTTCTTGTGCTTGAGGACTTCCTTAACTTCAGGGGTAGCGGGTGCGCCTTGGACATTGCATTGGACCATGTTATCCTTGACGACGGCAGTGTGACGAGGGGCAACAGGATCAATGACCTTCTTGTTGAGAGCCCACAACTTGTCCCATTCAAGCATAAGAACATTTTGGGAAGCACCTTGCATCAAAATGTACTGCTTGAGAGCTTCAATGGTCATACCACGACGACGGATACCACGAACAGTGGGGAAACGAGGATCATCCCAACCAGAGACAATGCCTTCGTTAACGAACCAAGTAAGCTTACGCTTGGAAAGCAAAGTGTACACAAAGTTGATACGGCTGAAATCCCAAATGTTGACCTTGCGCAAACCAAGGGCTTCAAGCATCCAGTGGTATTGAACGTTACGATCACGGTATTCGTTGGTTCTCAAAGCGTGGGTAACGCCTTCCAAGGAGTCGACCACAGGGCAAGCGAAATCGTAGGTGGGGTATACCTTCCACTTGTCACCAGTGAAATGATGAGGAGTCAAGTTGCAACGATAGATCACAGGATCACGCATAGTACCGTTGGGATCATTGGGACTGATCTTTGCACGCATGCAGCAGGTTTGACCCTATAAAAAAGTATGCATATGAGTTATAGATGCATGATTATCTCCTTTTTTATACAACTTACGAATTCAGTGCCCTTGGTCATTTCTTCAAAGCGACGCAAGTTCTCCTCGACAGGCAAATCACGGCACTTGGATGGCTCACCCTTCATACGTTGGTCACGCATAGTAGCTTGATCAGTGTCATCAACATAGGCCTTGCCTTCCTTGAGCATCTTCAAAGCAAGCTCATAGATTTGATCAAAGTAATCGGAGGTGTGGGTAACAATGGATGAATCAATGCCAATGAGAGCCAAATCTTCCTTGATGGATTCCTCGAATTCGGATTTTTCCTTGCTGGGATTGGTATCATCGAAGCGGACAATCATTTTGCCCTTGTAGGTCTGAGCAAAGTATTGGTTCAACAAAGCAGCCTTAGCGTGTCCAATGTGAAGGTAACCACTGGGCTCAGGAGGGAAACGAGTGACAACCTTGCCCATCTCGGCTTCAGTAAGACCAATCTCGAACTTGCCCTGATCAGCAGCCTTCTGGGGCTATATAATGCGTATACAAATTAGTTATCTATATGATTGCTACCTTGATCCTTCAAGTTACATACCTTGGAAGCGTTTTGCAAATCCTTAACAGCCAATTGAGCAGCATCGAGGGAAGAGACGAATTCAAACCAACGACCAAGGTAAGTGCCAACAGATTCCTTCTTGGTCTTGAAGACACGAGCAAACACGGGAGAGGCTGCATTTGACAACAATGAGTTATGCTGATTGATATCAATCGACTGATTGCTTACCCTTCAAAGCACCCCAAACGACGAAATCAGCAAGAGAGAGTTGATAGCCGACAATGTATGAACGAAGGGTGAGATACTTGTTGAGTTCCTTGAAGCCAGCATCCAATTGCTTGAAATCAGAGGTGCCGAGCTTGACAGTGGCAAAATCAACCCATTGATCCACCTATTGCCATTATTCAATACGTTAACAAGAATGTCTCTTCATATCATCCATATCCATTCGTACCAAAGTAGAGCTGATAGGATCGGAGGTGTTGTAAAGGCCAGCTTCGGGAACAAGACGACCCAAGAGACGAGCGATAGAGCTGACGGTATCATAGTTCTCACTAATCCCAAATGCCCATTGTCAATCAGTCAGGTCGCAACAATAAAGCGTCTTTTCTTACCCGTTGTACTTGATAAGAGCAGTGGCCTTAGCAGCACCTTCGGCTTGGAGGTTAGCAGCATCGCGGTATTCGACGGCAACAGTTTGAGGCTTGGCCATGTTGACCTGAGCAGCGACAGCCAAAGCACCTATTGACAAAGCTTAGTGTCTCTTTGATTCTGGTGATTGAGGACTCATTTACCATAGCTGGCCTGAGACTTGGTGGCAACAATGAGGTTGATAGCCATTTTTGAAAGTGGAAAAGGAACAAAAGAAAAACTGTCGGCGCTTCGTGTGGTGTCAAATTTTGATCCTGGAAGCGGTTTCAGAGCTTGTTACAAAAGGAAAGCAATGTCGCAAATTGAGTGCGAGTGAGTCATTCCACCTTATTACAAACGCGATCGATTTAGGTACTGTGTCTCAATCAATTAGGTATGCAGCATACTTGGTAAACTATTCATATACAATAAAAACTATTATCCATGTCACGTGATCATTTAAGGGCACATCTCGTTGTCAATGCAAATGATTGATATACACAACAAAATATTTTATATAACAAAAGTTCTTCTATTCTTCATCGTCGTTGATGCCAGCCAACTCCTTGCCCATCTTCTTGTCCAGGCGGCAAATAGGGTATTCCTTGATCATGTCAATCTTGACCTTATGGCCAAGCAAATCACGAATATTGGAGATGCCATACTTGATCATAGTAGGACGCTCGAGACCCAAACCCCATGCAATGACACGAACATCTGGTGGCAAACCGAGAGGCAAAAGCATTTCTGGTCTGAACATACCGGAATTACCAATTTCAACCCACTTCTTCAAGCCCTTGTGATAAGAGAAGATCTCCATACTGGGTTCGGTATAAGGATTGTATGTGGGCTTGAAGCGGATCTTTTCCATACCTAGGTTATTCACACCAAATCAGTTATATGCTCTCCCCTTATTAGCCATCCCATTCAACTTACCCATCTTTTTGAAAAAGACATCCATGAAACCAATCAAATCACCGAGAGTAAGGTTCTTATCGGCAATGACACCTTCGATTTGGTGAAACTCGGCCAAATGGGTAGCATCCACAGTTTCATTTCGGAAGACACGATCAATGGAGAAGTACTTGGCAGGGCGGAATTCACCAAGCTCCTTTGTCTTTTCAGCAAGCTTGTAAAGCATGTTGGAACTGACAGCAGTAGTGTGTGTACGAAGCAACATCTTGCCAGCATCCTCCTCCTTCCAGACGTAGTTGTAACCAGTTGATCCAGTATCACCACCATTCTCATGAGTGACCTTGATTCTCTCCATCAAATCGCGGGGGAAACGATCAGTGGTAGCAGGATCTATATATGCGGATTAATATCGTCATGCAATTCGTGTATACTACCAATTTACCCTTCAAGAAGAAAGTATCATGAGCATCACGTGCAGGATGTTGTTGTGGCTGGAAGAGAGCATCAAAGTTCCAGAAACTGGATTCAGCAAAGCAGTTGGTTGCCATTTCCTCGAAGCCCATTTCAAAGAAGATTTCACGGAACTCTTGACGAACTTTCATAAGAGGATGCAAATGACCACCAGCGGGAGGGACACCAACAGCATCAAAGTTGTACTTTTTGAAAGAAGCGGTCTTCCACTCGCCACTATTGAACAACATCAGATCATCCCATTCATACTCCATACTCGTTCCTCTTAATTACCTTTGCAACATCTCATATGTAATATCAGTGGCTTCCTTCTTGACTTCAAGTGCAAATTCAGGGCCCTTGGTCACCTTGTATGAGGTGGTCTTTCTATCATCACACACCGTTGGTTCATATATACCACCTGATATCGTATCTCCTAATGTAGACTTACTGCTTCTCAACAAGCTTACGTTTCTTGAGGTCATTGAGAGTCTTGGTGTCTTGGAGCTGACCAGTGCTTTGGATTTGCTGCAGATCCTTTTGTGTTTGATCTTCAATCGTATCGACGCATCGAACCAAGTTATCGCCCTTCTTTGCAATCCACTTTTTCTTGAAGGCGTTGCCCTGGCCAATCTTGGCAGTAGCACCCAAGATGCTCTAATAATCGTTATCAGTATAATCATCACATGACATGACTCAGTATTGCCCATACCTGAAGTTGCTTGATAGCAAGACCCTCCTCACCGGCAGGAATAGCAGCAAAAACTCGAGCTTCGTGGCTTCCCTCCTTGGCGAGTTGTTCACCTTCACCGGTCAAACGCCAGTACTCATAAGTAAGAGGAGTATAGTCGAGCATCTATATACAGTCATTATGAGTCACGAGTGAGCAGTTGACATGCTGCCATGTTGGAATGACACATACGTCCTTCGATTTCAAGCTGTTGAGAACGCCGAGGACGGCAAGCTGATCCAATGCATTGCCTTGAGTGGACTTGAGGTTCTTGGTGTCCTCAATGACATTGTCACGGTCCAGTGTGGTTAGTACCAGTGTCTGCAATTCCTCCATGTTGGCAAGGGAAAATAAAAAACTTCTGGCTCGAAAAAGACGTTCACTCTTTTACACCACTCCGATCAATCATCCATCGACACCCTACCAAGCCCATCTTTGATTTACATAGACATAAATAGCCTAATTGGATGAGGATTCTTTATTTCAATACATGAGATCAAATAAAGAACCTAAATCTTTGATACCAAACTTCTCGTTGCTTTTAGCTTAAGCATCATACAAATCACAAATCCAAGGCCAAAGGAGACACCAGCAAAGATCTTATGAGCAATATATGGCTGTGCATCGATCAAACTATCTTGAATAGCTGCAGCAACATTCACACCAAATATACTGATAATATTCGAAAGAAGCATAAGTGTAAGGCCCGTTGGAAACTTTTCCACTCCAAGTATAGAAGCTGTGAGGGGAGACACTAGAGAATAAAAGTGAAGCAACGTAAAAACAAATCGACCCAGCATTTACAAATGATCATATGCTACTTACAAACAGTGTAATATGAGCTGCCGACAAATCCAAACATGACGGCAAATGCCATGATGGTGCCATACGTATGTGCAAACATCCACAGCAGCAAGCAACTGATTGCACTCACAAACAAACATAGCAAGTGCGTATTAAGGCGCCCAATTCGATCACTCATGTACCTGTTGTCATAATCAGAATATGCTACCGAGGAAAGATAATATGTAAAGACTCACCCAATGAATACACGACCCACAAAACTTGATGTTGAAAGAATCGCCATAATCACAGTAGCATCATGGCTCGAGAAGCCTTGACCAGTAGTATAAGCTATGTAATGTAACATGTTGCTGAATGTGAATATGCATGCCATAAGAGACCATTTCATCGAGCATGTAATACTTGCTTGGTAAATAAAAGTAAGGTATAAAATAACCTGCGACTGAAATCATGCTTGCAAGCATCCACATGCAAAAGTTGACGTTCTTGATCACTGTCCAATCGAATGTGTCTGTAAAGCGACGTTTGGTTGCTGGGGGTTGTTGCTCGCCATCATCAGCTGATTTGACTTTGTTCTTGTGTGGGTATTTCTCCTTCATCAAAATGCATGCAATGAGATTGAATCCCAGAACAATGAACCCCAAAGCTCGGTATGTCCTGCATATTGAGTCAGTACATCGATACAACAGTGCGTTTTTTTTATCGTACATACCACGCTCCTCCAACTTTTGAAGTCAACGACGTCATGATGAAAGGTAATGCTATGCCTCCGATGGCCGATCCACTCGTTACAATACCCATTCCCAAACCACGACGACGATTCAGCCACTGGGGAGGAACCGAAATCGCAGCCTAAGTAAACAAATGCCATTTAGAGATACGCACACAATGATGGTCGCTTGATATGCTACTTGCCACAAACAACAACGATGCACCTGCACCAAATAACAAGCCCTGAGTAAGGTAGAGGTGGTAAATCTACAGCACAACAGACATCAAGAATGAGAAAATGTGATAGGCACTTAGACTTTGCTTTAATACCTCTGTAGTGAAACCAGCCAATTCTAAGCCAAGCACGCTCAAAATGGTACCAGCAATGAGCACAGGTCGTACTCCATATTGTGAAGTAAGGAATTGAGCAATAGGGCTGACAACATAGATCGCAATTTGCAAAAGACTGCCAGCGAAACTGAGCAACAAAGCTGCATTGTCCTCGTTTTGAAATACACGGGTTGTATAAAACTCTTGCATGATACCTAGTTCATGATCATAGCAATCATCCCCATTAGACTACAGCTTGCATGGTATTATCTCTATGTCCATTGATTTCCTCGTACCCCTAAAAACACACCCATTTAGCCTTTTTGAAATAATATCTCATAATGTAAATGTCGCTTTACCAGCTTGTCTCGATGCCCAAGGTAGTAAAATAGCTGCAAAATGCACCAAACACAACCAGCCAAGCATATCCTGATTCGGGCAAATTGTCATATGCATCGTTTATCACCCATGACTTTTCAGCTATTAAAGTAAAAGACTTGGTTAGATATCAAGCGAGCATTCATGAGGCGCTTTATCCATTCACCAACCATGTATAGTAACCTCAGGATCCGTCACTGGCTCAATGGCTGTATGCACGCTATCAATAGTAGCATGATCATCGGGATTGGCAGAAACACTTGGTAGCTTTTCAATAGCTTCTAGTTGTGTCGTGTTGGTTGTTGTTGTTGTTGTGGCCATTTTTTTGCGAATGCCCCGGTTTTTTTTAGATCATGCAACATTGCTCCGTTTTTATACAAAATCTATCGATTAGTCATCGCCCCTAGTTCCGGATCGAAACAAAGTCAATATGAAATCATTGATCTTCATCTCGGTAGCAGACTCAGACACCAACATCAACATGGGAGAAATGCCTATCTTCAAAGACTTTTATTTGATCCTCATAATGCGTATGACTTACTATGGGACGTTGATCTATTCTGTAAGAGAACACCATACGACTCGTTGCTCCGAATGAGTGTCATACACCTTCCCGAGAGTACCCGTTACTTGGCAAACACCTGGAAGCAGCACTGAACAATCCATCCCGTACAATCAATGGGTGAAAATCTGCGGATCATTTGCATAAAGAAGAATGGCACTAAAAAGATGAAACAGGGTTATAACAATGCCCCTTGTTGTGTATCAAGGATTCATCGGCAGAAGATCAAACCTTATTCGTTCGCGGGAATTCATTGGTGCAGAAGTCTCTGATTCACAAGCTGTTGCCTCTTTGTTCGCTGGTTCGCATTCAACATTGTCCAACGGGGGCCTTTGTGTGATAAATAATGGATGCTTGATGGTGTCTTTGTTGCTTTTCTTTGTGTGAAAACATGCAAGTCAGTAATGCGTAAAAAGATGCACATGGCTTTGTTGACGTGATTACGCACCATCATTTGAGTTCAGAGGCTCGAGAACTTGGTCAACAGCACGTGATCATTATATGTCATGTTGTATCGTCGTTTCCAATAGCAACAAGTATTTCAGGCTGAGCAAAACGCGTGTAGTGGTGTTGACGGTGTAAACGGGCATGTTGGATGATATTGCGGGTAAATTGTAGCGACGCTGATCCTATTTCTCATCTCCTTTTCATGCAAATATCCGTTTTGGAGCTATGGCTCATTGTAGCCTTCATGGCTTCATTGTTTTTAACTGGCCTCTGCTGGTGCTTTTGCTGCGGCACTTGTGGTGGGTTGACAGGCTCGTATAAACATACGCAATCGCTGACATTGGACTAGTGGGCCAAAATCTGTTACGGCATTCCGGGTTCGGTCGATACCTCCCAAGGAGCAATCGCAATGAAAGAAGAGATTGGAGATACCATGCACCGCCACAAGATGACATTCAGCTCGACGATGATACAGCTTTCAATGAACGAATGGTTGCTTGACTCGCCTACGAACTCAAGAAAGACTGGCTGGCGACTCCCACACCATACGTTGCCATGGATACCCTTAGCAGTAAATGAACAGATCGAGATGCATGATGCATGACATTCGTGGGAATAAAACCCAATGATGGGGTACCACCTTCCATTAGTTTGCTTGATCAGTGGGACATGCGTTTCTGAAATCGATCCATATTCTCGGGTATATACATCATACGTGCCATGTTTACAACAATTACGACACCAGACAGGCACAAAGGAGCATGATGGTACCACAATCAAAGGGATATCAGGTATTGTTTGGCTTGCGAGACGTTGGTAACTTTGGGCTGATTCCACTTTTTTTTTTTGTAGAACCGACTATGGAAATGTTGGAAGGACACAATATTGGAACAACTTGCATGATATATTTGATATGTTACTAAGGTGCGTCAAAACACTGGAAATAACATGCTTTTTTGCATCGCCGTTTAAACTCACACTCGCTTATCGAGGTACAGCAAGCTTTGCGGTGGTGTAACCTTTCGTAGCATGGCCTCAGGCACCACATGTTGTGTTGCATGGAAGAGAACATGATGTGGAGCTATATGATGATGAAACACACGCCATCCTGGGACCATCTATTCTCCTCGTGATATCAAATGATCGCACGCATGGTAGTATTAGACCGCCTTTTAGTTTATATTTTGCCATAGCAACGGTGTCAATAAAGCAAAACATCGGGAGTTTTCGTTAATGACTACGCTACCAGTCGATCCGCATTTGTGGGGAAGCAGTGAGAGCAGCTAAAACGTTTCGTAGTAAAGCAACTTGCATAGATCTCATATCATTGCACATGTAATATGTACTTTGTCCATGTATTTTCTCAATACAGGCAAAAAGACATCCATATTTTCCCGCGCTCTTTCCCACGATCCTTGCAAAAAGGGTTGGATGTGTTATACGCGTATAGCTTTGATAAGCAGGGCACTTTTTACCCAATCAGACTCTGAGAACTTTCCTGTGTGTCCATTAATTTTGACGCACCGCCATCTCGTTTTCACCTTCACCATCTCAGCGTTGTATGGCGTGATAAATGCAGTACTGCACTGCTGATAGCAATTACCAAGAATGGCTGACATACCATAGACAAAGGCAAAAGCATGTTGTATTTTCCCTGGTTGCAAGTTACCAAAAGAACAAACGAGGACACAAAAGTGGCACTCACATTCGCTTGTGTAACCATAAAGTGAAAACAGAAACTCAATCGTCAATGTCAGCAACCCGAAGAAAAAGAGATATGGAAAAAGATCGGGATAAGCGGGTAAATAAACTCGGCTGTGCAGCCAATACAAACGTCCCCACCCTGTTTCTCCTCGCTCAACGACCCCACACATGAAATAAATATTCAAAGAGACAAGAGGGCATCTTACATGCGTGTAAAAGAGCTATCATCAACGAATTAACCAATTCAGGAGATTATTGCCTATTAAGTCACAATCACACGCATTTATTCCGTTTTCATATACAAAAGGGTCCAACTTATTCAAGGTGATGGATAAGGTTTTGTTATGGCGAAATATCTAGGCAACAGCGTGCGGTAGATAATTTTCAGCATCAGCTTCCGGAACAAAGAACAAATTGACCAATGATAATACATATTCGCCATCCATTATCAGGATCGGTTTTTGGTCTCACTCATTTTTTTTCAAATATGGCTCTATGGGTCGTGTGATTTTCCATCCAGGAAGGGAAAAAAAGAATAGATCATGTTCTTGACAGACGTTTCTTCCCACAATGAATAGTCACCTCAGCCTAATCTACTATACTTGGGTATGCCGCTATAGTGGCGTTCTCTTGCATTAAGCAACGTGGGAATAAAAGATCGCTTTTAGTAGTCTCTTGAGCCGCCGGGGCTCGGCCAATGCGCGGGAATACACAAAGTAGCCATATCTCACATCTGCCACTTCTCTTTGACCAGGGTGTTACACAGATATCATATGGCTACATCCGCACTCTTAAAATTACCATTTTTAGACATGTCGGTTTCCTCCGGATGGGTGGCTGCCCTTGTATGATCTGACCAACCAGTTGTAGTGATTCACCCATATAAAAACTTTACCATTCCCAATTCTCGTTTTCTCTGTTTTCTCTTTTTCCTCGGGCATCCTTTCCCTCTCCCAAAGTCTCTTTTTTTCTTCTGCATTATGTCGGAAAAGCTTGAAAAAGAGCAAGAAGCCATTGGCGCAACTGAAGTCATCGACCACAATGAAGAGCATCCCGCTCCCACAGAAGAGGAATGGGCATCTTTGCGTGAAGTCGCTGATCATGTCCCTGTTTCTGCTTTCCTTGTCATTCTTATCGAACTTTGCGAGCGTTTCACCTACTATGGTTTGAGCGGTCCTTTCCAAAACTACATTCAATTTCCTGCTCCAGATTCTTGTAAGTTGTTGTGTATTCAAAATATACATGCAGGTACAATTATTTTCTAACAAATCATATTTTCAGATCCTGCCGACCAGCCTGGTGCTTTGGGTCGTGGACAACAAACCGCCACTGCTTTGACTACCTTCTTCCAGTGAGTACAAAAAATACTTTAATAAGCAAAATATCATCGTTTCTCACATTTTCCATCATAGGTTTTGGTGCTACATTACACCTGTATGTTTCCACGCTTTTAGACAGTTGTGGGAGAAAACGCTGATAACTAACAACAGGTTATTTTTCTACATTTAGATCATTGGCGCCATCATTGCTGATCAATGGCTCGGCAAGTACCGTGCTATCATTCTCTTCGCTTCCATTTATATGCTTGGTCTTGTGATCCTTACTTGTACCTCGATTCCCTCCTCTATTGCTAATGGTGGTGCTTTCCCTGGCTATGTTGTTTCCATCATTATCATTGGTTTGGGTACCGGTGGTATCAAATCCAATGTTGCTCCTTTGGTTGCTGAGCAATACCAAACCCGATCACCTTACGTCAAGACCTTGAAGAGTGGTGAACGTGTTATTGTCAGTCCTCAGGCTACCTACCAAAAGATCTTCTTGTACTTTTACTGGGTACGTATTAAGATGCAGTGCATTGTATCTTTGCTGTTTTGCTGATATCAAGCACAATAGGGTATCAACATTGGTTCCTTGTCAGCCATCGCCACCACTGAACTTGAAAAGAATGTCGGTTTCTGGCCAGCTTTCCTTCTTCCCACGATTGTATTCATCCCCGCCATCATTGTCGTGTTGGCTGGCCGTAAGAGATATGTGTTGACTCCTCCACGTGGTTCAGTCATTGTCGAATCTTCCAAGCTTGTCTGGTACAACTTTAAGATCAACGGCTGGTTCGCTAAGCTTGACAAATTCGATGCTTGTAAACCATCCAACCTCGCTGTTACCCACCCTGATTGGGCTGCCAAGGCTACCTGGGATGATGTCTTTGTTGACGAATTCAAGCGTGCTCTCCGTGCTTGCATTGTCTTTTGCTGGTATCCCATTTTCTGGCTTTGCTATGTGCAAATCACCAACAACCTTATCTCTATGGCTGCTACCATGAACACTGGTAACGTCCCTAACGACATTATGGTAAGCATTTGGCATGGCAACAAGTGACATGATTATATTTAACCTTGTTTTCCTTTATTCTTGTATAGCAAAATATTGATCCTCTCTTTGTCATTTGTGTGATTCCCATCATGGATAACATTGTCTACCCCACTCTCCGCAAATTCGGCATTCGTATGGGTCCCATTCATCGTATCGCTCTTGGGTTCTTCTTTTCTGCTGTTGCCATGGGTTACACCGCTGGTATCCAATCCAAGATTTACAACTCTCCTCCTTACTACGATCATGTCAGCCGTGAGGGAGCTCAAAATGACATCTCGGCTGCCTACCAAATTCCATCATACTGCTTTGTCGCCTTGTCCGAAATCTTTGCCTCGGTTACTGGCAACGAGTATGCTTACAAGAAGGCTCCTCAATCCATGAAGTCCATTGTCATGTCCCTCTTTTTGTTCACCAACTGCTTTGCATCCATTCTTCAATTTGCCCTTGTCTCTGTCACTGTTGAACCCAAGCTTACTTGGATGTACACTGGTATCGCTTGTGCCGCTATTGTCTGCTCTGTTTTGATCTACTTTTTGCATGGTCACCAAGATGCCACTGATGTTGAAGAGGATGCTATTGGTCGTTCCAAGGAGCAGTTTGCCAAATACGATGCCCAGAAGAAGGAAACCACCGCCGAATTTGAAATTGATCAGGAAAAGGGCCACGCCTAAAGAAAAAGAAAACCCTATAACATATGTAATATTATATCTTTCCTCCTCTTTTCTTCTTTCACCTATTGTTAACTCCTTCTTTCACTCTCCCTGTTTATAATTTTACATCTCTCCCTCTCCACCAACACATATCAACTCACCATTTTTGTCAGCAGAGCTGCAAAAAGTCACCACCGCCATAGTTTACTTATTCGTAAATAGCGCTATATATCTTGCTATGTAATATAAAGCACAGGACGCGGTAATATCCTGATGAGAAAATCTGCCAATATTGAATACGTTGTCAAGTACCATATGTGGCTTTAATGGGGACCAATCATTAAGGGAAGGTGCCAGCAAAGCGGTAGAGGGTGTTGTATGATCCATGCAGAAAGAGTGGATCGGCATTTACAAAGGGTAGACGGTACCCCGCATGAATACCTTGGGGATCTATAAGCAGTACTTGACAATAGAATGATGTTATCATAATGATTGTGGGGTGACTATGCTATGATATAGATTGTTTTAATGTGCGTTCACGTTGTTTCCTCTCTCATCGAGCGACGTGCATAGAGCAATGTGGGACAGGAATGGGTCACACAAACGTGATGTAGTGTTCTCTTTCCGCACTGGGCAAAGAAGGGTTCTGTTGCTTTCTCGCTTACTCTTTGTTGTACGCCCCCCATCCTCTTTCTCTTCTTTGCGCTTTCTTTCCTCCTCCGAGAATATAAACGTTGCTCTCAACTAAAGGGTCTCGCCACTTTATTGCGTGTGAGAAAAGTGTGTACTAGAAAATGTAAGTTCATAGATCCTACTTTAAGAACAATATAATACGCTCTCTTTCTCTCTCTTTAACGCTTTCTCACAATGTTCCTCTCTTTGCATCGATGACGCCATTCAACTCGTCCTTGCACAGATCGTACACCCTTTATTGAACCATGGATGCCATCGCCGAGAGTCCACATGAGGCTGACACTGGCAGTCAAACACCACAACAACCTCTTTCACTACAACAGCAGCAACAGCAACAACAACACCAACAACTACAACAACAGCATGCATTCTTTCAGCAACACCCACAAGAGCATCACCCAAGACCACCATCTGTGCAATTACCGCATCCTCTAGCTGGTTTCATCAATAACAATAAGCCTGCATCAGCACCGCCCATAGGTGGTAGTGGTCCTCATCAGCAACCATTCTTCTTTGGCCCTTCAAGTGCTCGACCCGTCATGCAACACGAACACCCTGTGCGATTGCAAGCATCTCCTCATCCAATAAAGCGACGCAATACAGGTGGTAGCAGCTCACTACCTCCTAACCATCCACTGGCAGCTTTATCGTCACCATCAGCCATCCAACAGCAACAATATCAGGCAAGCAGACTGCAATTTTACCACACTCGTACGCCTGTCTACGTCGCCAATCCTACGTTTACCCTCAAGGATTTTGAGCTCTTGGATACGCTTGGTAAGTGTATGGCATGGATGACGATGCTTTGGATATGTGATTTTAATTGTTGGTTTCACTAGGCACGGGTACATTTGGACGAGTCTATTTGACAAAGTTTAGGGCGACCTCCAAGTTTTATGCCATGAAAGTACTCAAGAAATCCGAAGTGGTTCGACTCAAACAAGTACAACATTTGCTCTGGGAAAAGCAAATCCTTGCTTCGGTGAGATTCCCTTTTATTGTCGATCTGTAAGTGCACATGTGATTGCCAATATAAGGAGAGTATGAGGCTGATGATCATTTATAGGTTCTGCACCTTCCAAGATGATACCAACTTGTACATGCTGCTGGAATATGTGGTGGGCGGTGAACTATTTTCGCATTTACGACGTGCGGGCAGATTTACCAACGACATGACACGTTTCTATGCTTCCGAAATCGTATTGGCAATCGAGTATCTTCATTCCAAGAATATCATTTATCGTGATTTGAAACCTGAAAACCTGTTGATCGATCATCAAGGCCATATTCGTATAACTGATTTCGGTTTTGCAAAAAAGATCACTGATCGGTATGCACAAAAAGGAGACAATTGAATGGCTGAATACTCAGATACATCTTCATAGAACATGGACATTATGTGGTACACCCGAATATCTTGCACCAGAAATCATTCAAAGCAAAGGTCACGGCAAGGCAGCGGACTGGTGGGCATTGGGTATCCTGATTTTTGAAATGTTGGCAGGGTAAGCGAAAGGATAAGGATAACCTTGATGAATCCAAAAGCTTATACGACATTTTTTAGATATCCACCCTTCTTTGATGACAACTCTTTTGGAATATATGAAAAGATTCTAGCGGGCCGTGTTCAATTCCCAGCACATTTCGATGCACTTGCCAAAGATCTTTTGAAGCGCCTGTTAGTAGGTGATCTAACTAAGCGTTTGGGTAACCTAAAGGTAAGCTGAGAACGTGTTGTATGAAAGTGACAAGGATCTAATGCGATGTTGTTGTAGGGTGGCTCTGAAGACGTAAAGCGGCACAGATGGTTCCGTGGAGTAGATTGGATTGGTCTTCTGGATAAGACTGTCAGGGTACGTTTTCATTTTATGCCATTGTGGATGGACACTTGGTTTCTAATAGCAACGAATATAGGCACCAATCATTCCCAATTACCGACATCCTGGCGATACCAGCAACTTTGAGAAATATCCAGAGATCTTTGAGACGGATCGTAATGCACCCGCAGGTGATGATCCCTACAAGCATCTTTTCGTCGACTTTACCATGTGACATGATTCCCCACCAACCCCATCTTCCAATGACCAACATCAATTTTTACGACACCAATACAGCCATTGTTGATTTCAACAACGCACACTCACACTCACGCACTCACGACGCACTCACACAACCAGCACTCGCACTCAACACATTTACAAAGCACCATCCATCATATCGCACCGTTTTATATCCCCTTTCCATGTTTCTTGTTTTACCTCTGCTCCCTTGGGTCGTATCATAGAAAAATAGTAATTTACTTGTATGCGTGTTTTCTCACCAAGCAACGTCTATTGTATCTGTGACATCAAGATCGGATGAAGCATTCCGAGAGACGACTAAAAGGTGTGGGCTTGGTCAATGAATGATGAGAGAAAGGATACGTGATTATGGGAAGCGAAGAGACAATGTTGCAATGCAGGAATATTTGGGGGTCTGTGCACAGAGAGAGAAAGAGAGAGAGGAAGCATTTGGTGTAGCAATATCGGATAGCATCCGTTCAATGGGTACTCGGCATGGTCATCCCGTACTGCATAATCACGCATATTACAGTAGGACGATGATGGTAGTGCTTCTCATCATGCGACCTCGGCTGTCTCCATTTGAGCATAATGAAAAGCAAGGGTGGCACACTTGTACAACTTTCGGTGGCTCGATCGCCATCGCAATATATCCCTTTTCGACAATTCTGGGTACACAAAGACAAAGTAGTAGTAACGTATTAGAACAAAAGATTTCTTTAATGAAAGAACACTTTTTGGGGGGTATATACTAAATATTAGACTGATTGAGAACAGAGAAAAAAAGAGGACGTGGCAAATGAAAAGGATACTGCTTTCATGGGGGTGATAAAAAGTTATAATGGCACATCAATCCAGTGGGTGCACATAATATGTACAAAGAAAAAGGAATAAGCAGATGGTGGTTTTTTGGGTGGGAGTGGTGTGTATGGAAGAAGGTCACGTCTGAAGGTTTTCTCAGCTATATACAAACAAAATGTGTAGGTGATTGTAAGGAAAAAGGGAATATGATATGCGTGTTGGTGCTTGATTGATTCTTTTTGCTTCATTGGGCTTTCTTGACAAACCAGAGACGCTTGAGAATCCGGCTGGTGCGATCGTCTTTTTTGCTTGTATTTGATTCCGAGGTGGATGGCGTCTTTTGCTTCTTGTTGGGTGCCAATGGTGATGTAGCAAGGTTCTTCTTGAGACGGCCAACAAGATTTTGCCAGCCTTTGGATTTGGCAATGCTTGGTTTGCCTTCCCGCATTGGCTGAGAAATGGGTGATGATGGGCTTGTAATAGTGGCAGCAGGGGCTGATGTAGGTACAGGCGTTGCTGGTGCCATTGGTGAAATAGGTGAGCTTGGTACTTCAGGTAGAATAGGAGATGCTGGTAATGATGGATAAAATGATGAATTGGGTGACTCGGGTGGCGGTAACATGTTGAAGTCGATAGGCGAAGTGATGAGCGATGTAAGGCCTGAAGTATTGTCGAGAACAAGCTCATCGTCATCGATCGTATTATAAGCGGGTGTTGGTATTGATGAGATATCCAAACGATGAGGTTGATATTGCATGTCCTCACTGACAGGTGTGAGTGGTGATGGTGAAGATGGTAAGAATGATTCAGGCAATGGTGATGGTGCAAGTGTGCCAAAAAGCACATCATCTTCCCACCTCCAGCCTTTATCCAAAAGGGTTGCTGTATTGTTGTTGTTATTGCTGTTTGCGTTGGCTGATGCTGTGCTAGTGTGTTTGTCAAGGCGAGTCAAATGATTATCTTGCATGGCATTGTTGACGGTTTCAAGAGCACCACAAAGGATGGCACGCATGTATTTTTGATGATCCTCGTCGGAAGGTGGCACCGGAACAGCTGCACTAGTAGCACTAGTAGCACCTCCGTCGTTGCCAGGGACACCAACTTGGCTGTTTGCAGCAATCGTAGAAGGGGTCGTGTGTAGATCATGGTCGGTGTCTTTTACGGGATCAAGAGGCGCGTAGTCTGCCAAACTATGCACAGGCATCGTATTCTTCTCACAAGCTGTGCTATAATAGTCATGGAAAGCCCAATCAACAGGTTCAGGAAGCTTGGTAACGGCACCAGTGGCTAACTTGGGCTCACTGGAATCTGAAGGAAACACAATATCACTGGAGAGAAAATCAAGAGCCATAATAGACGTATATATGTTTGAATGAGGAAGGCACGTTGGATGATAGGGTAAAGGTAAGAAAGAGATGAATAATGATGATATAGATGAGAGGGTTGTTTAAATAGGGTTTCTCTTTGGTCGTGTTGCTCCCTTGTTGAAACAGGTGTGGATGTAGCAATTAGGGAAAGAAGTGGAAAAGCGTATCAAGACAAGGCAAGCGGCTTTTTATATATTGATTGTAGCTGAAGCCGAAGGGAGTGTGGTGCACTTTGGGGGGTGTTGATGATGATGCTACAGTTTTGTCTTCTCCTTCCGTTGATTCAATTCACAATCCCCAAATATGGCGAGAAAGAAAACAGCCAGCGGACATCATCAACCGATCTTCCGAAAACCATGCTGTATGTGTGTTACATGATCGTGGTCCCCATCTTCGGCATCAACCCGACAACTACCCCTCTCTTTTATTTCCCTTCCGCTGTTGCTCACACATTCATTGTTGTGTTGTTATAGACCTTGTATGCGCTCATTACATGTATCCAGTGATTGATCCTGTGTGCTAGATCTTGGAGAAAAAGAAGCTTCCTCTCGGGAAGATAGGAAGTGCAAACTCTATCGGCACGACCCGTCTTTGCTTCAGTGCCGAAGGGTGGGACGGGATATAAGGGGTGTTGACAAGCATCGTAAAATGGGCAATATGCAAAAGTACCATGACACACCCACATAACACGCGTTGCTGCTGCTTCTCCTTGTGACATAGTATATATAGTGATGATGCATCCCTTAGTTACTCCTTAAAAACAAGCAAATTGGAGCACCATTGCCACCCATTTCATCCACATACATTTATACCACCGCTATGTGTTCCCGTTGGTTCCGAATAAGATCTAGTGGGACAACGGTGCTGTTGGCGATCATCACATTTCACCGACGCCCTCTCTATCGTTAGTGCTGTATACACGCACACAGCTACAACGCCCTCGCCCAACTTAAAATGCGTACGCCTTGGCTAGAAGTAAAAAAACTTCTTTGTCGCTTCTCGGCTATTGACTTGTGTGGCAATTCCGAGGTTGTGGCAATAGAGTGGCCCAAGGTTTCAGAATCCCAAACGGCACTACTCGATTAAGTCATTCCAGCTAACAAAATCTTTTTCATCTATCAGCACCACAGTCCTTGGATCAGCCCTATTACGCCCTCTTCATCATCAACACCATTGCTTGATCCTTGAACTTAAATCTATTCGTACCATCTATGTGTTCCAACCTAGATCATAAAAGCTTCTTTTTTCATGATGCAATTACGGGGTCTTCTCAATGGTTTCATAAAAGCGATACATTCAAGGGAAGCTATAAGCGAACATAACAGTGTTAGAGATCCACAAGCACATGATGTAGTTGTAAAGGAGTAGTAAAGGGAATATTAAGGGTTTCATTTGTGAGGACAAAGAACATGATCTCACTTTAGCTCTCATTTTCGCATATGCTCTTCTTTGTTGCAGCAAAAAACCAGGACCCATGATCCAAGCAGTGGCGCTTGCTCCATCTCACGCCACACCATAGCCAATTGATGGCCTACTGCTATAATACCTTCTCACACAATCCCGTTTATTATACATCCATCATTGATCAACACCAAATGACGCATCCCTAAGCGCTTTGGAGACAAATTTTTCATTGCGAATGTGCCTACTCTGACTACTGGGCAAAAACACTATGATGGCCAACGTCGTTCAACGGCCCAAAAATGGACCATGCGGTAACACAAGGTTCGTGAAACTACCACCGTCACTACCGTTACAATGAATTTCTTTTTGACAGTGATGCCCGATTTTTTTCATTGTAATTGGCGTCGACCCGATCTGATAAGTTGGCACAATGTGTTACTATCTTAGCGAAAGGATGTGGTACGCGTATATTGCTCATCCATAGATATGTATCGTATAACGGAATTAAGGTATATCGGTCACGGCAGGACTTGCTATAAAACTGGAGATTGGAAAAGGAAAAGGAGGAGGAGCTGAAAACAGCAATAGGCTCTGTGGCAATTTTGGGCAAAGAAAGGAGCAGCCAAATGCAAGTGCCAACTGACCTGTCAAAAATAAAGCGAAGAGAACAAGATCTCAAATCATACGACAGGCCACGATTTCCACAAGCATGGCATTAGAGCTGACAGGTGTTGATGTTGATCAGCACCATCATATGACATTATGTGCTATATGCATACATAGTCGTTCGCATCATCATCATCGTCATCATTATATATTATAGTGCACTGCCGCAAGCGTTGTTGGCTTGTTGTGTGTTATGGCTTTTCCCTGGTTGGGTCATTCGTTGTATAAAGGTCGAAAAAAAAGGAGTGAGGAAAATGAAAATAACAAGCCCATCCCGTTTCTTTTATTAAATAGGGATCCACAATGACCGGTGTAACCCACAAGCTCGTCAAAGTAGGCCATCCCCATGGCTCATCCCATTATCTCTTTTTCTCTTTGGAATAAACCTGCCATAAAGTGGGACATGCTTTCATCGACTCCCTTCTTTCCTCTCCTTACTGAATGCTACACAAGACTACCGCATCGATTCATATAATGGCAACGCAATAACGCAAGGTTGATATTAGGCTTTCTTTGTTCCGTTTACCTCAGCAGCAGCAGCAGCAGCCGTAAAAATCAATATCAGCAGCATATATCATGTATTCGCCTGACCAATACGAAATCGTCTCGGAAATCAATAGTGTGGCCTGTGTCACAGCTGTGTCTTTGATCTTTGGTCGCAAGATCGCTGCAGTGGATGGCCCAATCTATTATGTACGAGGACTTATCCTCACGCTTTATGGCCTTACTTGGGCCTTTGATTTAATCGCATGCATGCTTGTCAGCACCAATAATGGCAACTATATTTCATGCAAGCTCGGTTTCTTCAATTGCGCTTTGTTTTACACGTTTGCGAAGATCATGCTATACCTTTATTTTACGGAAAAGGTATACATTATTGGTCCTGTAATGGCAAGGATAAAGGCTGATCTCAGTACCTCTATTAGATCTACGTCATGTCTATGCCCAAAGTCTCACGTATGCGATCTATATATTATCATGTCGCATTTGCAATCTTGGCGTTGTATCTGGGATGCATCGTCTTTTTGATCATTTCACGTGTCGTTGAAGTCGATGATACATCACCTTACCATTGCACTATCGGCTACTCGCTACCTGCGACCATTACTATTCTTTGCTGCGACTTTTTGATTGCTGCATTATGCACAGGCATGTTCATAAAGCTATATGCATTCCCAAGTATGGCACAGCAAACCGCTCAACAAGCATCATCCCTCAAACTTATGGCCCGCCGCCATATTATCGCCGCCATTGTACCCTGCATCACTTCCACAGTCAACTATGTCATCATGGTGGCACTTCAGGGCCGTGAACGAGGCCTTGTTGCTCTTGCAGTGTGCACGGTGGTATGTAAAAGTGTATGGCCTTCAATCTAAATACCATATGTATTCACCATTTTTCCTCATTCTTTAGGATATTACCGTTGTTTCATGCGTCGTTCATTGGGGTAAGATTCTTCTACTATATTTGCCACTATATCACTCACTCATCATTGTACCTTGTAGTCACATCGCATCCTGCCGAATCCCATTTAGTGGAGAAAGGCTTGCACGCTGGTGGTGGTGATAGGCCAGTTAAGCTAGAAATCAAGCAGCATCAAGAAGTCGTGGTGTTGACTGAGCTCAATTCCAGAATGTGATATCCATCGTTACTGCTACTACTACTACTATCACCCCTGCATCCGGATCTACGTGTATCCCACCCCCCATTTTTTCCGCTTTTCCACTTTATCCGTCGTATAATAGTTTTCATTGCAAAGTGCACTATGTAATATGAAGTTTCTCGTATAGTATGGTTTTATCCAAAAAGATGATCTTGCTTTATTATATGCCATTTTCTACAGGTGTTTGTTTGGCAGCAGCCACAATTTCCTCGGTACGATCAGGCCAAGCAGCCTTCACCTTGTCCCACATTCCAGCCACAGAATCATCCATTCCCTTGAGTCGATTGACAGGAGAGTCCAATTGCTCAGCATGTGTATTGAGCCAAGTAACAATTCGTTGTATATGAAGTTGCTCGCTGACGGTTGACATATCATGGGGAACAAAGGGCAACTCATACTTGTCCATGAAAGCACGCATGGCTTCTTGCGATGGCAATCGAGCAGCTTGACTCCATACACGTGCAACAGCTTGGCCTTGATACCAAAAGTGACCGAGTCCATGTAAATGTCTGGCAATACCAACAAAAGCAAGTGTGGGATCATCCATGGCAAATAGATCACGATAGGTCGTTATGGGCTTAATATCATCTACCACCACGATAGCCTTTTCCTTGACCTCCTGGGGATCGCTATCATGTGCACATAATGAGCCAAGATAATGGTAATCACCCTTGTATCCGGTACAAAAGACGACGCAGTCAATATCTTCGAGAATAGTCTCATCCATAAACGTGATAGTGCCATTGACATTCCCATCCTTATCAGCAAAGCTCTTGATCTCAGGTTTGTGAATGGTGGATTTGGGTGTTCCAGTGCGAATCAACTTGAGAATCTCACAGCCAGGATTATCCCAGTCACCTCTAACGACCATGTATACATTGTTTGCTACGCCTTCCATGCGCTGAGCCAGATCGATAGCCGACACATGACTGCCCACCAGAAGCACGTTCTAGGTCACATTGACAATCAGCGATATGCATGATTATTATGCATATATGATATTTACCTTTCCTGCGTATGCGCTACAGTGGCGAAATTGTTTAGCGTGCAAGACTCTGTCAGGCCATTTTTGATCGTATTCTGCAAGCTTGTCAATGGATGGAATGAATGCTTTCTGGAAGATGCCAGTAGCCACCACAACTGCGTCAAAGGTTGCCTTCCATGTGGTGTATCGCAACTTGCATTTATCCACACGCTCACATTTGCGGGCTGTGACAATCCATTCGGATGCACCTGTTTCTGGAACTACCACGCGATTAACATGCTCGATATTGGTGTTGAGCTCAATGTTGTCATGCAGTTTGAAGTTGGTTGCATAATCATGCAAGTGGGCTTGTAGCTGAACATGAGAGATGTACCATGGTGTGCCTGAAGGATAGGGGAAATCCTCGTACTCGATCATTGGCGTCGGTGTGTTGTTATAGAGAGCATAATAACATCCGCTGGGTGGTGCATGTGCATCCACAAGTCGCTGAGCTTCTTCCTCTGTCTCCGTCTCCACATCACCATCGTTAGGTTTCTTCTCGGCGTTCATGTTGCAGTTGCCATTTTGGGTGGGTGCTTGTTCAGCGTTGGGAACAGGGATTTTGCCTTCGGTCGTCTTTTGATACAACCTTTGAAAACAAGACTCTATGTTAATAAATCATGGCACGTGAAAAATATACAGGGTTCTAGTATTTTTTGTGCGCACCATGTACCACCAACCGCCTTGGCCCGCTCAAATACTGTGACATCCAATCCTTGTTCTTTCAGTGCCTTGGCTGCAACCAACTATTATTTACGTTAGCATCGATGATATGGGTTCAGTCAGTAACTTACTCCAGCAGGACCAGCACCAATCACTGCTACTTTTTTGATGGGTTTAGGAAACACAAAAGGATCCTTGAGTGCATTCAAGCTTTCTTGACGTGTCTTGTCAATGACTTGCTCTTTGGTCAAGAGTTGAGCCTGTGGGCTTTCGATTCCAATTGTCATAGCCAAGAAAAATGTGGGAAAAAGGAAAGGTGTCTCATCTGCATTCATCCAAAAAACTGGTTGATATTTAAGCTAGAACCCCGTGCATCGGACATGCCGCAGTATGCATGCATCATACTACGCTTAGAGCAGGTACACATAAAACTTTGATGCGTGATACAAAATGGATGATCCCCATATCCCATCGAAGCAGTTGGGTCAATTTCTCTGGTTTCCATGTCGCAGCAGCAGCAGCAACATCACGCGTTATGTTGAGCATGGGACAAAGTTCGGTAGTTTCCATGTCGCAGCAGTAGCATATATCGTGTGTTTCTATAGTTTCCCATTTCCAAAAAGAGCAAAGCAGCATCTCATCAAGAAAATCAAACACCATCTGGTTTCTTGCATAATAATGTGTGTGTATATATGTGTTTATAGGAATGCGAGGTAGGAGAAGGGGATATGGTACACATGAATAAAGAGTAAATGCAATTGTGTATGTGGATGTACTTTTTAACGACGATTACGCATTGCCATACGTCTTGCTTTTCCGGGCCGTCCCTTGGGGCTCTTCCTTTTTTGTTGTGATTGAGGCTGTTTCTTTGACTGCTTACCCATTCGGTTAAGCTTAACGTTGGGTGAGTTGCGCTTGTACTTGTTTTTCCGATCATTGTCCTCCATATCTTCGGGATCAAAGTCCACTGCATCCAGCATGAAGTCGTCATCTCGGACATTCTTCCGTTCTATAAACCATAACCGGTTACTGCGTTGCCATTCCTACCACATTCATCCACTTACTTCGCTTGGCAAGTTTGACCTTGTCAATTAGTTCTTCAGTTGCTGCTGCTTCCTTTTCTGCTGCTGCTTTTTTGCCAGGTTTGGTAGTCTTGCCAGCTTGCTTGGCTTGTCGATCACGGATCTTGGGTTCAGTATTATCAACGGGTGGCAAGAATGGTACATCATGTTCCTTTGTTTGCTTCAAGACACTACGTGCTGCATCCAATGCTTGGTTGTAGAAGGCTTCCTCGCGTGATAGATCATCAAACACATCCTTGATATGCACTGGCTCGGCTGTAGTTACTGACACTCTCTCAAAAGTCTCCAGATCATCGTCCACCTTGAAATCGTCCAATAAACGAGTCATTGCTGCCTGTAATATCGAGTGTTAAGTGTGGGATCTAGAGTATGCATGGTGGATTCTCAAGCGTTACCTCGTTGTATACTGTGAGATGTTGTTCCAGAATCATATCGCCATCCTCATCGTCAATATCACTCTCGTTGAGTTGTTCAAGAGGAATGCCCCATTCGTCGGTATACGTCTCAACAACATAAGGATCTTGATCGGTCATGGTGGGTGGAGGATATGCGGAAGAAGGAAAATGGGCAAGCAAACAACGTTAAAATTCGGCTTTGACAGCGACTCAGCCAGTTATCTCCAACATTGATGAAATCAGAACAAGAGAATGAATGTCGATATTTACAAATGCTAGGCTAATCTATCCATCTATGCTTCTACATCCTCTATGGGTTCATTGTCCTTTCTATCTTTGGAAACGGATCTTTCTTCTTGCTGCGTCTCATCCTCCTCCTTGGTATCCTCGGAAATAGAACCTTCTTGTTGCTTTCCATTGCCCTCTATGGATTCATCATCCTTCGTATCCTTGGAAACGGATCCTTCTTCTTGCTGCGTCTCATTTCCCTCTTTGGCACCATCCAACCATTTGCTATCCTTAAGCTTCCTTCCCGGGATTACTGCTTTAAAAGCTTGATTCCAATCTTCGTTCTCCAACCATTTCAGCATGATTTCATAAACTATACACACATCCAAATTAGCATCATCCCCTGTCGCAAGTCCAATACACTTACCATGATTAACGGTCAATACTTTACGACTAGCCATTTGCAGATATTCTCCAATAGGAAGTCTGGCAGTTTCAATGCCTTGTTCTTGAGCCTTGTTTTGGCAGAGATTCTTTGAATAAATGTGCCATGATTAATCCAGATGAAACGCATTCCTCATTCCTTCATCACATACCTTGTACCGATTTTTATCCACAATGCCGCCAATAATATACACCTTATCCTCATCCAGCTTTTCAATTGTGTTATCAGAGTCGGCCGAGAGATACACGAGTTTAGACTTGTCGAATTTGTCCAAATAGGTGTCATTGGTAAAGGTGATGTCTTTCCAATTGCTGTAGGTTGGTTCCTTGGTATCGAACATGCCTTTGAGTAGATCATCGAATGAAGTGATGGTGAGATGCATTGGACGCTCACAGTGTCGGTTAGCGCTATAGCATCGCACAAGCTGGGCTTGCAACGACTTGACCTCCTATATATCACCAATGAATCCCATGAACCATCTTTCCATGTAGAAATAGAGTATGCCGTACCTTTTCATTCATGTACGAGGAAAATGAACAATCGATAGCAACCTGGACGTTGCTTGGGTTCACAACCTTGGGTCGCTTGGGTGGTGGTGCAGGGATCACGCCTTCTTCAATAAGCTTTCGTCGCTCTGCATGCTTCTTCTTATGCTTCTCCTTTTGTCGTTTGTTGCGTTCGTCACGTGTAGCATTCCAGTGCTCTTCCTTCAGTATCCGCTTGAGCGCATTCTTTGAGAGACCTTGGTATTTTGGATCGGTGATATCGTAGGTAAGATTCTTGTACTTGCGAATGTTGGGATTCGTGGAATCAGCCTCCCCAATCAATACTATTTGCTGCTGTTGTGTCGTTTCAGCCGCATTGGTTTTATCAACGTCGTCAGCCATACTTCAGGAAACAAAGACTGGGCAAGGTTAAGAAAGAGAAATACTGTCGGACAAAATTGATCCCTTTTGAGTCACGAGCTATCCCTCCGCCTTTCGCATTCACTGCCAACCGATCATGACATTTATATAGGTCGATCTTGATATTAGAGTTAACAAGACAACAAATAAATTGACTAGCAATACGGCTAATATATGAATGTACTTTCTGAGATGTGCTCTACATTTTGGTCTTTTACTTTTTTAGATTGGATGGGATCTGATTGAGATACGGCCATTTATCCTGCAACGTGACATTATTGTAGCTCATGCCTTTGTTTCTTCGACAAGCTATGTCATGCCTTAACATAAAGTGTTATCCGACATCTGATCTTCATGTCCACATTTTACATTTTCAGAATGGATGCGATTTGCATGAGGTACGGTGGATTTTATTCAAAGATGACAATACTTGATCCCACTCATTTCACCCTTTGACACTCCATGTCGTGTATTAGTAATAAAACATTCTATAGCACTTGCTCTACGTTTTGATCTTTTAGTTTTTCAAAATGGATGCAATCTGAATGAGATACGACCGTTTCCCTCTGCAACGTGACATTATAGTAACTCATGCTTTTGATTCCTTGACAAGCTATATCATGCCTTAATCATAAAATGTTCTCCAACACCTGCTCTTCATTTCCATATTTTACATGTCAAGAATAGATGCGATTTACCTGGGATAGGGTGGATTTTATTCAAAGAGGGCAATACTAACAATCAGCAGGGATAATTGCATCGTTGTATTCTAGATGTAAACACCTTTTGCCGAAGATATAAGCCTTCTCGCCAATGCCATCCCTATCCAGTCCATTATCATCCTCAACCGTATTCATATGGTATGATCCTTCCTCCCTGCTGACAACGTGCCAATTAACCAAAGCAACATCCCAAGGCTTCTCATTATCCCATCCTTCATAACCATTGCAAACTCAATACGACTCCTGATATGCTTCCTTAGCCATCCGACTGTTGGTCAACAAGTATTGCGACGTGCTTGATCGCTGATATCACATCATTCATAGGGATACGTATGTATTGAATCAAGTTGCTACACGTAAATAAAGGCTGCAAGGCAGGTTGCTACAAGTAACTTGGAGATAATACAGTATAGGTCTTCCTAATAGCACCAGCTGTTACGTTTGGCTGTGGCAGAGGTGCGTGCAAGAGCGTGTGCTGTAGTGAAGTGACCAAGGTTGTGAACGCTGCTTCAGACAATAACAATAGCAATTGCTGGAATGAATGCTGTTACGTTTGATGGTGGTATAGGATTGTACAGAGAAGGTGGAGTGTCAAGAAACGCGGGTGTTGTAGTGTGGTGCACACGCCATGGAACTTGCCATTCAGTCAGAGACAGTCGAATGAAGAGAGTTGTAGGCTTGACATGATGGGTTGAAGCAGAGCAATCGTTCGCAGGTTGTAGTTGTACTTGAATGGGGCAACAGTTGGGAATGCGAGGAAGAGGAAATAAAGTGGGAGTGGAAGAAGTGGGAAATTTAAATAGTTCAGGCACTGTCATACAAATACACACATACTGTAAATTGATCCATGATCTTGAGATTACCCATTTCAACTTGAAACTTTCACACAAGATGCTCTTCGGCATGCTGATCAACTTTGTCTTAATAAAGAACCCACACTTCATTTAAAAATTTTGAATGGGAAGGTATAATGTGGGGTTTACTATGGGCGGTCGGAAATGGGGTATGCGCCGGGTTTACGATTTATCGATTTAGTATGTATTATCTTGGGATTGCCCACTTTGAACTTGAAACTTGGTCAGAAGGTACTCTCGCACATGCTGGTCAACTCCATTCATTTAAAAACCGCATGGTTCATTATGTACATTTTGAATGCCGGCCAGCCCAAATGTAGGAGAAAAGTAGGGTCGGCGCTCCTGTTCCCCGAGATCGCCCATCTCGAGCCTGAAATTTTCATGCAAGGTACTTTCGACCGCGACGAGCAATTTCGTCCTCATAAAGATGCTACACTTCATTATGAAGATTTTGAATGGCAGCGTCCAAATGTATGGACGGGAACATACATAAGATGGATGGACCGCGCCCGCCGATATTGGCCACCCCGAACATGAAACTTGGTCAGAAGGCTCTCTCGGTCACGCTGATCAACTTTGTTCTCATAAAGATGCCACACTTCATTATGACAATTTGAACAAACAGGCACCTTTATGTTTTACGTATGCTGTGGTGGGAGTGATGATATATGAGACGTGGTCTTCGTTCATTGTGAAGCATCATGCAAATGCGCTGTGTTACACAAGCACGCCCCTGCGCATCTTCCGCTCTATTAGGGTCAAGCACCTTTACAATGAACAAAGATCATTTTACATATAGCATCACGCTTACAGCATATGTAAAAACATAAAGGTGCCTGTATCTCTAAACTTTACAATGAAACGTGGGGTCCTCAATCGAACAAAGTTGCTCACCGGGGTGAAGCGCACCCTGTGTAGAAGTTTCAAGGACGAAATTCACAAATTCACAGCCGATTCACAGCGATTCACAAAACCCCGCAGCCAAATTTTGGCTGGGTCACAGCCCG